>JAOTRJ010000048.1:14536174-14549145 GCA_028564905.1 Leptodoras praelongus | reverse complement strand
AATCTACAATGTAAATAGTCATGAAAATAAAGAAAACACATTGAATGAGAAGGTGTGTCCAAACTTTTGGCCTGTATTGTATATTATAGCAAAATAATATAGTTTATATATATATATATATACACATTATAAAGTTTCTAGTCATTACTGTAGAACCCTGTATATACACAGAGTCCAGTTTCAACCACAGCGGTCATGACCGTGCTGTTTAAATGTGTCTGCACTGGCTGGTGCAGGACAGCAAATAGCATTTCTATTCACTTTCTAATCATTGGTACCATTCAAATGAATTGGAAAGTGTTAGATTTTGCACTTCGTTGAGGCCCGTTCATGCTTTGTTGTGGATAAAAATGGAAAAATATTTTTTTATTTCAGACCATTTTTCTGTGGCATCTCTAATAAATATAGGTTAACTGATGTTAACTATGTAATTGCCTAATGTTAGCTGAGGCAAACATGCATCAGTAGATTAACTTTCACAGCAATCTTGCATATCAGAAAATCACTTCCAGGGGGGAAGTTACATGTTCACATCATTAGTACTAATGTCTACTGACTCTTCTGCCATTTTTATTTGCAGGGAAAATAAAGAATGTCCTTTTTGCTTTTTTAGGCAGTGTATTTCCAAAGTTAAAAAGCAGAGTTTCTATGCAAGATGTGTAAAAGTTGGCACATTTACCCTTTAACCATGGATCGCTGGTCCATGTTTGTAGTGACCCAGTCACCTACTATGTAGATGTGTGGAATAAGGAAGGCAGGAATATTTCAACAATGAAGCAGACTGGATTAAATGATTTTAAAAGAGGTATGAATATGAGTATGAAGAGACACTGAGGACAGGTCAGATGGAGAGAGGGAAGAGGAGAATGGAGAGCAGCAGCAGGTCAGTGCGAGTGGTCAGCAGGGTTAAAGAGGAGTTAATGTCCTCTGTGCCCTACTTGACTGTGCCAGAGGCAGTGGTGGCTTCCCTTTACTGCTCACTAGGCTACAGGGCTGTGATTAGGCCAGGCCGCTTGCACAAGGGGAATGTCATGTTTACAGCCATTCCCACACACACCCAACATAATGAGAGTCACTCTCTGCCTACGCTTGCCACAGCACTATGCCAGGAGAGGCGGCAGACACTCACTGGCTCAGTGTGTGTACGTGTACACACAGACACACACACACGCACACACACACAAGTTAACTCAAAACCACAGCAAGGACGGCACCAGGTCAGAACAGGGACAATGCTTTGTTCATTACTTAAGACAAAACATACTAGAACTAACATAATCTCTCTAGTAAAGTATCAAAAGGAGGTCTGAAGGTTTATAATAAGCTTTAAGTAAGTTAGGGCTGGGTATCGCCTGACTTCCTGACTTCAAGTGCTGAACTTGACCAGAGTTTCAGGGCCTTGTCCACAGTGCCATTCATCAAAACCATGACAGGAAGTGAATACTGAAAAATGTAGCCGCCTGCACGGAGTCGGCTTGGCCACAGAACATTTTGTCTATGAGCGGTCTGTGCGTCTTTAATTGAGGAGCCACTGCATGGTCATAACTCACGTGGCACTATGTGATCTCCATGACAAATACTGTCCCAACTTCTTATGCAGCCTTTTCAAGTGGGAGGTCTTGCTTAGCGCTGAGAGTGAGAGGTTGAATAAATCAAAGCACAATATGTGCAAGCTTGCTCTCATCATCATGCACAGAATTGCAAGCACACCCAAACAGACACACACATTCAGTCCTGGGCCAAGAGATAGACCTAGATGCTAAGAAGCTTGCTTTAGAGAGGAGATCTCAGACAGAAAAATTCCAAACATCCCATACATTTCCACTGAAGTCAATTCAAGGCAGTTAAAGACTCCATGCCATACCTTTAACAAGAACACCACATCACAGCCCACCAGACGGAAAGGATGCCTTTAAACATACGCTATAAAGCTTTCCCCTGTCCATGGCAAGAGCGATAATGGGATGTTTCCCTGCTTGCTTTTTCCCCCCCTTAGAATCAGGCCACAATGGTATTCAAACTCTATTTCAAGATGTAGTCAGGGATTTTAAGTCTGAACACTTTTTGTAATATTTGGCATAATTCTCTTCACATTCTGGCAGCTTCAATAAAATATCAGCTCAGAGGAAACACTCCGGTCTCTGTGGCGCCCCAGGTCCTGTAAATCGTAGAAAAAAAACAAATGATCTGGACAGGAAACTGTCTCTATTCACCTTTATTTTGTCAGTTAAAAAAAAAATAAATAAATAAAAAATAAAAAAATCGCTCCTACACTAGCGTTCAGGCATTCTAGCCAAGGCAGGTGTTTCAGCTGCATGACTTCAGTGTGAAGGCAAAACAGCTAGCTTTAGTTAACCTCCAACAACTATCAACTTTCAAGGGTTTAGCAATGAAAGTGCCACCATGCATGTGTGAATTTAACATGTCCTTGGAGTTGCATAGCCCAGTTGACTATTTTATTCATTAGTCACCATTTTAGGGACTTTAGGGTTGGCCTGGTGGAAAAATACAGTCAGGCAGACAGGACAGAGATTAAGCCAATTCTAAAGGTAACTGCACATGACTACACTGGGAAAAGGCCTTTTTTTCCCCCTTCAGTTTTCTTTTGCTTTAATGGACCATTAACAATTGCATGTAGTGCAGTGGTGCACATGAGACTGTCGTCTTTTAAACCTAAATAAAATCCTTCTATTCAGGAATACATTCTAATTTCTGCTGTGATCAGTACTGCGTGAAAGAGTGCTTTTGGGGCTAGGGCAGCTCAGCACTATCTAACCCCACTCAGCTAATTCAATGAGGCTCATGCCAATTAAAAAAGGACCACATCAGACTCTTTTTTTGGATTGGTCAGAAAAACCTCCCAGATGCTCCTGTAGACATTAGATCCTCCACCCAGCATGAAGCTATTAGGAGCTTCTAGTCTATGCTGTGTGTTTCTGAATCAGCAAATTCAGCTGAGCTTCCAGCCTATCAGAGTGCATTTAATGAATCGATACGTCCCTAAATAGTGTAATTAGATACAGAGATTTATTACTATATTGCACATTTATTATTACACAGCTTTATTTACTTTCAAAGTTAAGTGTAGTCTAGAAAAAACAAATTTTTAGCTACTAAAAATAACATCACCCTGAAACAGTGGCAGCTTAAATGTGGAACAGATGCCTAGTTGATTACTTTTTCAATTATTGATGAATAATTACCTGCTTTAATAGCAGTTGTCGATAATAGTATGCACTGAGCATGTACAATTAACAAATTATGAGAAAGTCATCCTAAATACTAGCTAGTACCTGTGAACTCAACATAACCAGTTGACACGGATATTGCTTCGGTCAGTTGTTTTGGAGTAACTTTGTGTTGCATCTGTCACTACGCAGTATACACGCAGTAGACGAACACAAGGATAATTTGCACTGACTATTCAAATATGCCGTTTCTTGCTACCATTTGCTCTGAGTGATTTAAAGCATTCTGGTAAATATCATCTAACTGGGTCTGCTTTGTCTCTCAAGAGCAAATGAGAGCAGCATAAGGGAGGTTGAACGCACACGCATGGCATCAAAGTCTGAAATGTCTGATGCTTGCTTTGCACACTCCTCAGATGCTACCTCCAGAGGGTTTGGATGGTGGCCATGAAGGATACTTTTAGCTCTGGGTTCTGATGCATGACCTGGAGCGCAGTTCAGTCAGCCCATGATTACACCAGTGCATGTCCAAACAGAAGGACCGACACACGACGCACTCTATTCAAAACTGGAGCCTCTCTTACTCTGTCTCCTCTCCAAATTGAGATAGAAATATCCGCCATGCATAATACTTATTATACAGCTTTTCGTTAAGCTTGCAGTGAAGCGTTAATGGATCACGTCACCACAAATATAATAGACTCCAGGCTTTGCAGAAGGACCCTTCTATCTGCCTCAATGGTGACCTCGATGATCTCAATCTGTCCAAAGCACTGTCCAAAACTCCAACCGCCATGAGTGGAAAACAGCAAAAGAAGCAGTTCATTTACTCAACAGCCACACAATATTGTGTCCAGATTTTGACTGTCAACCTCCTGCATGCACACACACACACACATGCGTACAAATGTGATATGAAGACTTTTATGATTTAGAATGACATTGATTTATGTTGCTCTGCTCTTGTTGGCTCTGGTAACAGTTCATGGCTCAAAGAAAGAATAGCTTGAAGAAATGGTTCCATCAGTGAGCGTGTGTGTGCATTTCAATGTGCACATATTGGACTAACTGAGAGCAATAAATCTCATAATTGAGTAGCACACAATAGGAGGGCACAGTAGTCAGCCTTAAAGCCTTGAAGTAAACAGTGAAATCCGTCAAAATAAGTAACTACTCCACTCTTTTATGAGTCTGTGCAAACTGTCTTCTCACTTCCAACTGGTGACACGGAGACACGGAGAAAAATTCTAGAAATCTCACGAGTGCTGAACAGAGGAATGCAAGCTCTGGCCGAAGCTGCGGGAGTGAATGGAAAAGCAGATCTGATGAGAGGAATGAGGGAGGGAAAATACGTGCAAGAGAAAGCTCAAAGCATGTGAGCTTATTGTGAGAGTAAGTGCACAGAAGACAGATGCAAGTGAGAAATGGGGAACAAAATATGGAGGAAAAGGGTGAGAATTAAAGATAGTCAATATTATTAATTTTTTTTTTAAATATATAGTCATCACCACCATCTGCAGGCACTTAAATGTAAAAACAACCAAGTGCTTTACAAAGCAATGAGAACAGTTTAAAATATCAAAGAAATAAAGAAAGAGAGAGAAAAGGAAAAACTGAGAGAAAGTAAGTATATATTAAATAAGTGCATTTGGAGATTTTTATGATCTCTTATAGCTCCATTTTTCTCACAGAGAAAAAGTTTAGACTCAAAAGCTGACTTCTAAGCAGAAGACACTCCTGAATTAATAAAAAGATCTAAAATAAATTCTGAAAGTTGTGTTGAGATAAGAACAGGATTTAAGAACTGGATTGCTTAGTTGCCTCATGGGAGGATTGTGGCAATGTACATTAGCATAAATTATTAAGAGCGCTATTTGCTAGGCCAGAAAAGAGCACCTAGAAATTCTGGCAAATTTGTCACCAAAGGAAGAATCGTCAGCAGTGAAAATAATATAAAGTACAGTACAGAGTGCACCGATTGTCAAAATATTCTACTAGATTTTTTTGTTTCTTTCTGCCTCATTTCTGAGCTTTACAGATAAAAGACATATGTATATCCTTTTGTGTCTTTTTTTGTGCCAGGACTGAATTCTGAACTGTGCACTTTTTCACTCTCACAGTCATAGAAAGGACCAGTGAACTTGTAGGTATCATGTGCACAGTATAATAAGATATGGATGTGGACCACTGTATTTGGCAACCATATTAAAGATATATGTGTAGAGCCTGTGAAGTTTCCTTACAAACGTGACATGCTGGTATGTTATTATTATTATTTTTTCCATCAACCCATGTGGTGCAACACTTCGCTTGTTTAGGATCTTATGCTTGACCTCTTGTAGTCAGTCTGCCTGCGTTTTCACTTGCAGTGGCAAGACAACCTTTCAAAAAAAGAAAAAAAAAACCCACAAGGCTCTTAGGATTCACTAAGCAGGTCTTATTTGGGATAGGGAATTATTTGTGTGAACCACATTTAACCACATTAAAAAACATACACACTTGCAATATTTTCAGGCCAAGTGTCAGGTTACGCAACAGCTCCCCAGGAGGGGAGTTGATGCCTGGATTAACCACTAAAAGCAACCATGAGTAATTTTCCACTGAGATAACCACTAAAACAATGCCACAACAGAACGTATGACAGACTTACGACAGTCTGACCAACAGCCATGTAATTGCTAGTTCAGCGCTCAGCCCATAGACATCTGCATTAATAAAGTAATTATATGCATGGGATTCAATAATAAAACACGAGGAGGAAAAATCAAGCCGCCAGTCTTTTATTTTTGCCATGTTCTGCTGATGTTGTCAGCGACTTTAGGAAGCAACTCGCCAAAGATATTAAAATCTGATGTGTAGGTTGCAGATATAGACTTAAACCTTTCAAGTATGAGCACTTGTGAATTAATTTATATATAAAAACATTTAGAAATCGATGCCTGCAACACAGCCTAAAAAAATTGGGACTGAAGCACCACTGAGTCACATCACCTTTTCTTTTAATTATACTTTTTAATCATCTGGGAATTTAATATACTAATTGTTGCAGTATTACGAGTGGAATTTTTACCCATTCTTGTTGTGTACAAGACTTGAGCTGCTCAACAGTGCATAGTTACTGCTGTCTGATTCTCCTCTTTATGATGTGCCATACATTTTCAATAGGAGACAGAACTGGACTGTAGGCATGCCAGTCAAGCACACGCTGTTGTAGTGCAGAATGAGGCCTGGTGTTGTCCTGCTGAAATGGAGTTCCTTGAAAAAGACATCGTCTTGACTGCTGCATATATGTCTCCAAAATACCAATATAATGCCTCCACATCAATGGTAACTTCACATATATACAGGTCACCCCTGTCGTAGATGTGACACTGATGAGCCCCCATGCCACCATAAATGCTTGGTTTTGCAATTTTTGTTGGCAACAGTCTAGATAGCCTTTTTCATCTTTGGCACATGCAGTTCGATGTCCTTTTTTCCTAAAAACAAGCTGGAACGTGGTCTCATCTGACCATAGAACATGCCAGTGTTTCTGCACAAAATTAATATATGGCTTCCACTTTGCTTAATACAGTTTCAGGTTGCTTTTCTTGATGCAGCGTGGACTGTGTTAAATGATAATCCAAAGTACTCCTGAGCCCATGTGGCTATATCCATCACAGGAGCATGACATTTTCTCAAACAGCTCAAATGCCCGATGGCTCGATGGTAAGCTTTCTTCCCAGGTTTCTGCCCATGGCCTTTACACATCAAGATGTCCCCTGATTCCCTGAATTGTTTCATGATATTATGAACTGTAGATGGTGAAAGACCTAAATTCTTTGCAATCTTGTTCTGAGAAACATTGTACTTGAACTGACTGACAATTCTCTCATGAAGTTTGGCATAAAGTGGTGAACCACCACCCATCCTTGCTTGCAAAGATTAAGTCTTTGGTGGATGCTACCAATTAAACTGCTAATTGTAGAACTTTCCAGAACAGTTTTATTTGTGTAACCATTTCAGTCTTATTTTGCCTCTGCCCCCTGTTGTTTTTTTATTTTGCCACTGCCTCTTGTTGTTTTTTTATTATGCCATTGCCTCCTGTTGTTTTTTTTATATTTACTAAATATATTTAGGTTTGCCAGTGAAAACATTGAAAATGTTTTCTTTGTACTTTTATCATTATTTTTTTTTATTGCATTTTTGCAATTTTTGCAAGTGTCCCAACCTATCTGGAAATGAGGTTTGTACATTCATGATCTAACCCCTTTTCTAACCCCTAACCCTGTTTTTATACACTTCATTATTCTTACCAATTCATCAATTAAACATGATAACTATATTAGTTACTGTAAATCAGAACTTGAGACTGCATCAGTTGTTAGTGTTTATGAAGGCAAGCATTTTACCAGGCAACAGAAAATCTGAGTTTTATAATCTGTATTTATAAATGTACCAAGTCATACCACTGCTCAGTGCAAAGAAGTGGAACAAAAATGGCATATTATTCTCTTAATGAGACATATGAGAGTGATTAAAACAGTCTTGCTGTGATGTTTGAAGAAATAAAACAACTACATGACGTTTATCAATGTATGTCATTTATCAATCCGTCTCATGTATCATCAATTTGGTTGGAACAGGCATTTTATTATGGATCCAAAAATCAACAGGATATTCCTAATACCTAATCACCATCTGAGGATTTCCTCATTAAGAATACAACAGCGGACAGAGTAAGAGACCGGCATGAGTGGGCTATAAATAAGTATAATTGAAAAATCCTGAAGCTGCTTTAGTTGGAGCCAGATTTGTTTGCTTTGTTGGAACTAAAACATATGTATCTAGACTCAGACTGATGACTCTGTCTGGACATAAAATGCTTAAGAATATTTCAACTGCAGCTTTACACTACTTCATTGTAAACAAAAAGGAGGTGAATTAAACCATTTTTAATACTAACATTATAAACTAAGGACTGGCCAAGGATTGAAATTATATTACAACTTCCTTCAGAATAATTTTAGAATCTCTGAGAACTTTGCTTTCAGTTTGTTTTATTTCCTTTCATGAAGGAAACAAATGAGCATTGAGATTCTGTACTGCATTGCATTACACAATACCACTGCAATTATTTAGGTTATTACCTTGATAAATAATGATTATCACATTAGTTTAGAAAGATGCGCATATTGTGCACTGTAGGAAGCCATTAAGTTCTGTTGCGTTATAACCTGTCTATTTTAAGTGCCTATTTTTGCACGTTTTGCTTTTTTTATTTTAGAAAAGGGCAAAGCAAGCACATTAATATTAATCAGATGTAAAACAACTAACCAAAAACACTCAGAGTTTTATTATTGAGTTATACTACATGGATTAGTAACTATAGTAGCTTTTGTGTGTGTTGATCAATTGCATAATGATGTGTTTCAATTTTGTTAGATTTCACTGATGAACACTACAGACACATCCATCTGCTACAGAGTATAGGAATCAGGATCAATAGTTGATCAGCATCAATTGAATTTGGTGTACTCACAATCAGTTCACTGATAGCTTTACTGCAGTGAAAGAGAGTGATGTGGACAGACAGGATACAGCACTTTCATATATAAACAACGGACACAGCCTGGTTTAAAGCTGCTTCAACATATTTCCACATGACCTTCTAGAGACCTAAACTGGATCTGAGCCTTGTAATATATGTAGCAGAAAACAATTGTTAAGTCTGAGGGAGGGAAAATGAGCCTTGACTGTCACACACCAAGGGAGTCTGGAAGTTCATCCTTAGTCCCTCTGAAAATGAACCTTTCTAAATAACGAGTCCGTCTGCAGCATAAACTCCTCAAAATAAGCCAAAAAAACTCATATGTTAAGGACGCCAGGCCTCCATTATTAAAAGAAATGAGTTAACAAGGAAAACATTTTTTCTGTTATATAACCCACGCAAACTAATACGCTCGTTTTAGAATAAAATTCCCAACATCATAGACAACAGTCACTACAACCTCCTCAAACATGCAATTATATTAGTCTCTCTGTTAACATATAAAAATTGCTGACTTGTTTTTTCCAAAGAGGTGACTTGCCATCTTTATTATGGCACTTAAACTTTGGGGTATATATACAAAACTAAATAATACTGAATGTACAAAACCTTAGTCCGTTTTAATGTTTTGAATGCTATATGAAAACAAACATGAATACATTAAAAGTGGACTATGTTTGACCTGTTCATTAGCAGGGCTTTGTATTTACTCATTTGCTCTAACATTGTCACATCTGGATTTACTGGTATGTGCTTTGCAGATATAGAGGCGTTACATAAGCACAAAGTTATCAAAAAAAAACTCTTGGCAATGTGGTATGGCAACTGTCTATGGTAGAATAGGGAAACCTTGGCAAACTAATGGTTTCCATTTTGTCCAGCCAGAGCAGAGCTAATATAAAGTGTAAAGCACATATAATACCAATGGAAAAGGGTAGAAAGATGCTTCCCTTAAAAATATATAACAGATGGTTTTGTGTGAATTGTTTCTACCCAAGTGAAAAAGGACTGCTATTTAATTTTGGTTTCTACTCACTCCCCCTTGCAAGAACTTCAAGCCTGTCATTAAAGCATAACCCTGCCTTTTAATATGGTTTCATATTACTGCCACCTGGCTTCCTGTCAAATAAACAGGTCTGAACTCAGAGCTCTTTCAATAAGATGTGCATCACAGTGCATGGACATTTAGTAAATGAGGCAGCGAGGTTGATAAGGCAACCTTTGTGTAAACAGAGCAAAGAAGGCTAAATGGGCCTGGCACATGGTCAGATGTCTCTATTCCTAGAATCACAACTCCAAGGGACATAAACACACAGACACATACCATTCATCCCTACCCAGTATGCCACTATTCTCTTCAATGTAGCCATCATGCATACCAGAGCATGTTCCAAAGTGAGGTTTAAAATGATGGGTCTTCATCATATATACATACATACAATATATTAAATATATATACAGTACAGTGCAAACGTTTTAGGCAGTTGTGAAAAAATGCTTTAAAAATGGAAGTGTTAATAGTTTATTTATCAATTAACAAAATGCAGTGAACGAACAGAAGAGAAATCTAAATCAAATTAATATTTGGTGTTACCAGCAACAATTCTTCTAGGTACACTTGCACACAGTTTTTGAAGGATTTTGGCTGATGGGTTGTTCCAAACATCTAGGAGAACTAACCACAGCTCTTGAAGACTTATATGAAGACTCAAATCCTTCTGTATTTTCATGTAATCCCTTTTCATGTAATCCCAGACAGACTCAATGGTGTTGAGATCAGGGCTCTGTGGGGGCCACTTCACGGGCTTCTTGTTCTTGACACTGAAGATAGTTCTTAGTGACATTGGCTGTATGTTTGGGGTCGTTGTCCAGTTGCAGAATAAAGTTGATGGTATTTCAAGATGGATAAGTATCTGCTTGTATTTCTCAACATTGAGGATACCATTAATCCTGACCAAATCTCCCACTCCATTTGCAGAAATGCAGCCCCAAACTTGCAAGGAACCTCCACCATGCTTCACTGTTGCCTGCAGACACTCATTATTATACCACTCTCCAGCCCTTCGTAAGACAACTGCCTTCTGCTACAGCCAAATACTTCACATTTTGACTCATCAGTCCAGAGCACCGGCCGCCATTTTTCTGTACCCCAGTTCCTATGTTTTCATGCACAGTTGAGTCACTTTGCCTTGTTTCTATGTCAGAGGTATGGCTTTTTGGCTGAACTCTTCCATGAAGATCACTTCTGGCCAGACTTCTCCCAGATAGTAGATGGGTGTACCTGGGTCCCACTGGTTTCTTCCAGTTCTGAGCTGATGGTGCTGCTGGACATCATCCAATTTTGAAGGGAATAAGCTTGATGTGTTTGTCTTCTGCTGCATTAAGTTACCTTGGCCGACCACTGCATATATGATCCTCAACATTGCCCATTTCTTTGTGCTTCTTTTGTTCACTCACACTGCATCTTGTTAATTGATAAAAATAAACAATTATTATTTGTATGTCTGAAATCATTCTTAGTTTACAGCACTTTTGCCCACAAATGCCTAAAACCTTTGTAAAGTACTGTATGTATACACACAATACACACACACACACACAAACTCATCAGACAAAAAAAGTCGTCACCTTTACAAATAACACAAACAACACAGACTGGAAGTTTCTAGATGTAGCCAATTTTTGTAGATGCCTTCCCTTGAGGGATTCACATCTGGGGACTTTGCAGCCCAGTCCAGATGCCTGAATGCCCCTGAATGTTCATCATGCAAATCAGTCATATTTGCAGCCCTGTGAACATGAGAATTGTCATCGTGGAATACAGGATAGGAATGATATGTTCCTCAGTAAGATGATAAGCAAAAGGTAAATAATTGTTTTCCAGCAGCTCAGTGTAAGCATTGCAGTTCAAATTTACTGGCATCTTAAACAAAGGACCCATTTTGCATAATTAGAAGACCCCCACAACATCACAGAGCCTCCTCCAACTCACTCTCCTCCAAATGTTCATGATATGCAGCTCCCTCTGGAGCGTTCTTTCAGAAATTGGCTGTGAAGGACCTGCATTGACTTCTAGAAGCAATTCATGCTTGGAAGTGAAGCATTTATTCCCAAGTCATGAAACACACCAGCGGTCCCTGTCCGTATTTCGGCCACAATTCTGAAAAGAATTTCCAGTATACTGGGATTTTTGCCACTGCTGGTAGACCCATATAACTGTACGCTGCGATACACCTGCAAATTCAGCTAAGGCCTTCACACTATGGCCTTTGGCATACCCGAATGCATTCATTCCTTTTTTCCAATCATTAACATCTGCTTTGAGACCCATTTTCCACACATCAAATGAGACACTCACTGCACTGAGTGAAGTAAAGCTGGAGGCTTTCAACAGCAGATCCACACAAGCTTTTCAGTGTCCTCTCTTCCCTCCTCAACCCTCCCCTCCTCCTTCACCCACCTCTCTCATTGCCAAGGATTTTGTTGAATTTGTTGGGGTGAAGGTCAGCAAGATCCACCACTCCTTCTCTCCGGGTCCTCTGACCACTGTACACCTTCACACCTCCACATCCACATCTCTAACCTGCTTTTCTGCTGCTCTTCTTCAGCTGCTGACATCCAGTAGTCCCACAACATGTCCTCTGGAACCTATCCCATCCACACTGCTGCAGACAATTTCACAGGAGCTCCAAACCTTCATCTCTTTAATCATCAACAGCTTCTTATCCTCAGGAACCATCTTTATTCAAGATTGCTATAGTGGTACCCATTATAGTGGTAACCCAGTCTTGACAACACCAATATCAGAAACTACAGACCGGTATCCATCCTCTCTTTCCTCTCAAAAAGTCTTGAACGTCACAACCAGTCTGGCTTGAAACCGGTACATTCCACTGAAACTGCATTAATTACAGTGACAGACAAGCTCCATGCCTCAAGGTCAGCTCCTACTAGCTAACATGAAATGGCTCACCATACACTCCATGCAAACTCTGCACTGGTGTACCGCAAGGCTCAGTGTTGTGTCCTCTTCTATTTTCACTATACACTTGCTCACTGGGAGATTCTTCACATGGCTTCTCCTACCATTGTTATGCCGATGATACTCAGCTCATCCTTTATTTTCCTCCATTTGATACTTAGGTTTCGTGTTGGATCTCATGGATGGCAGCCCACTACCTCAAGCTTAACCCAAGCAAGACAGAGCTGCTTTTTCAGAGCTGAGTCTTCATTGTGATCTCTCAATTTCCTTT
>JAOTRJ010000048.1:14477923-14491301 GCA_028564905.1 Leptodoras praelongus | reverse complement strand
TTTCCCCTGTAGACCATTTATATTTTGACACATTTAGTAAAGGAGGAGCGATTTCTGATAGAGCTGTTATCTGCAGTTATCAGGAGACACGTGCTTCTGTAGCTTTTGTGCTTGAAACCCGATCAGTAAACTACCCCGTGGAGAAATCTGCCAAAAATCCAAAAGAAATGCAATAGCGTACCTGTGACTTGATATATTCTTAAATTAATAAAGGCTTTTAAACAGCTCAATAAGTGGGCCATTAAATAAACATGCAAATACATTTAAAGTAGCCTAAATGAATGCACCTGGAAATCTGACCTAAGCTATTTCTGTATTTCATCATCTTTTAATAAATATAATTTTATGCTTTGCTTTTCTATGCTTTTTATGCCTCCATTATAAATGTCTCCATTGTGTTTTTCTTGTCCTTGTGTGAAAAGCTGTTGTTAATCAGAGGTATCTCAGTATTCAGTGGTGAACAGATATCAGGCTCTGCAGATGGACTGTAAATGATCACACTGTCTTTCTAATGGCTGCATTTCAGGCAAACAGATATAGCCAGAGATCTGACACTCCTGGCTAAGATATCTAAAATTACAATATTGGATTATTTAATGTCTCGTATAGGCTGTGGCTGACACTTACTCCAGTTTGATGGAAACCCAAATAGCAGTATTTCAGTAAAAATATAATCATCTGATTATATCAAAGCTAAACACAAACCGAAATGTTCAGATAGCATTCTAACTTTAATCTCGAAATTATGTATAATTTCACTATTCAGTGTCACCCATAAGAAGATCTGTTGCCCTTCTGAGTCTGGTTCCTCTCAAGGTTTCATCCTCATGTTATCACAGAGAATCTTGCCCTTCTTGCCTCTGGCTTGTACATCTGGATCTCTGTAATTCTACTTTGTGATAATATCTTTTGTTAAAATTCATATATAAATCAGTTAGAATTGGATTAAATAATGGGAAAAAGCCACTCGGGCTGACTGTAATGATATGGTCCTTTAGAGAAATCAACACAAAAAAACAAAAAAAGACTTTACCAATCTTTTCAATTAACAAATATGTCCAGAATCTAATTAGGTTCAACAGGAGCTCCACCGATCAAGCCCTAAGCATTACACATGTTGTGATCAGATCTTTTTCTTTATACAGTGTGAGTCACATCTTATGCTGAGGCACACCAGGCATTACAGTTACAGTGGTTTGTACTGCCTGTGCTACTGCTATATATGTACTGGGATCTATTTGTATTTTTAATGTCCCATTTTGTTTACTAAAGGACAGTTAGGATCTATCCTGCGAAGATGGATATTGTAACACATTTCGTCAACGACACTATCGAATTCTACAAATGGAGCCTTACCATTGCCGGTAAGTACAAGTTCTTCAAGTTTCTTCTTAATTCCATATGATACAACAAATGTGATACATTATATCCTTGGTAACATGGATATAGGATAAAACTGCAACTGAGAGAATTGCATGTTCACTGTTACTGAATTTTCTCAGAGACTGAAGAATGCCCGACGGAAAGGCTAAAAGCTACTTATATCAAACATTAATATTATTCACATTCAGTAAAAGCAACTTATGTCAAACATTAATATATATTATTCACAGTCAGTAGTATTTATAAAAACTTCCTCTGAGTGGTTGAATGCATTTGACATAATTAAACAAGGTGAAGCTGCACTTTCTGTACAGCACAGTCTGCATGTGAGAATGAAGCTTTTGTCTGAACTGCACTGAATACATTTTCCTTACTGAAAGCAGAAACTGAAAATTGTAAGGATCCCACACCAGTCAAGTGCAGATACAGTTGTATTTATTTTAACACAGAGGCAAAAACATGGGAAAAAGTTCAAAAGACATGGAAACAGGGCAGGAAAACACCATCCTCTGGCTTAGACATACTGGGGACACAAAGAACAAGACTAAGGGGCAAATAGGAACCAATGAACAAAGTGCACTATAATACAAAGTGAAACAAATTGCTAGAAGGAAACAAGGTGTAGTCAACGTGGAACAGGTGTGCTCAATTAGCCCAACCCTGTGGGAGTCTCAGTTTGTAGTCTCCCCACAGGGCACTTCTGGTGCCCTCTGGTGGCTGAGGACATAACAGAGTTCCCCTCCAAGGGGCTAACTCCGGGAGTCCTTTCTCTCCTTCTGGGTCTGCCCGGCTTGTGAGGAGCAGGTTTGTGGGGTTACGTGGTGTGGAAGTCTTGAATGATGAGGGGGTCGAGGATGCACTCAGCGGGGACCCAGGAATTCTCTTCGGTGCCATACCCCTACCAGGACACCAGATACTGTAGTCCCCCCGTCATCTCCTGGAATCAAGAATATTGTTAATAGCGTAAGTGTTGTTTTGGGGAAGGACTCTGTCGATCACGGCTGGAGTATTCTCTTCTTCTTGATCAAGACGCCCGGTCTGAGCCAGCTTGAGGGCTTTGACATGGAATGTGGGGTGAATCCTCACATGGTGTGGTGTCTGGACCCTGTAAGATACCTTGTTGATTTGTTTAATGACAGAGAAGGTCCCTAGGAGTCAGAATTTTGAAAGAAATTTGGTTAATTCCTGGTTAATATGCTCAGCTTGACCATTGGCCCGAGGATGATAGCCTGAAGTTAGGCTTACCATGATTCCTAGCTTATCCATGAAGGAGGTCAATAGACAGGAGACGAATTGGGGTCCCCTGTCACTAACAATGTCTTCAGGGATGCCATAAAACCTAAAGACGTTTTCAAAGAAACACTCGGCTGTTTCCATGACTGAGGGGAGACCTGCAAGAGGGACAAATCTCTTTCTGGAATGGGCAGGGGCAAGAGCTTACCTGGATAACTTCTAGATGTCCTTGGTCATGCGGGTCCACCAGGACGTGGCTTTGAGGAGCTCGGTCATGCACTGCACCCTAGGGTGACCTGTGCTGGGTGTGACATAGGCCCAGGTGATGATCAGGCTGCGCAAGGCTGAAGAGTCTGCCCAGTCTCATGGATACGGGAGAGGGCGTCAGCCTTTTCATTCTTGGAACTGGGTCTGTAAGACACAACAAAGTCAAATCTAGAGAAAAAGATGGCCCATCTGGCCTGACGAGAATTTAAGCGCTTGGCTGATTGATATATTCTAAATTCATCAGAAAATGACTACCAGATGTTTGGCCCCCTCCAGCCAATGCCTCCACTCTTCTAGTGTGAGCTTGATGGCCAGCAACTCCCTGTTGCTGACATTGTAATTCAGTTCAGTAGGGGTAAACTTACATGAATAATAAGTTATGGGGTGGAGCTTGGTTGGTTGGCCTTGTCTTTGGGAGAGAACGGTGCCAACCCCCTGGCTAGAAGCGTTGACCTTGAAAGGGGAGATCTGGGTCAGGCTGTTTCAAAATGGGTGCTGAAACGAAGGCTTTCCTCAGACACTGGAAGCCTTGGTTTGCTTCCGGGGTCCATTTTAGGCTCTTGTGTGCTCCCTTAAGCATGTCTGTGAGGGGAGTGGCTCTGAGAGTGAAATTTCAGATGAACCAGCGGTAGAAGTTTGCAAAGCCCAGGAAACTGTGCAGTTCTTTTACTGTGGAGGAGGTTTGCCACTGGGTGATGGCCTCGACTTTTTGGCTGTTCATTGATGTTGTATCCCAGAAATTCAACTAGGAGCTGATGAAATAGGCACTTCTCCCTGTTGGCAAACAACTGGTACTTTCTTAGGCACAGGAGAACTTGATGTACTGTGTTGTACTTGATGTAATGTTGTGTGTGCGTGGCATAATCAGGAGAATAAATCAGGATGTCATCAATGTACACAATGACACATATGCCCAACAGGTCACAGAAAATCTCATTAATGAAGTGTTAGAAGATGCTTGGGGCTGAAGCAAGGCCATACGGCATTACGAGATATTCGCAGTGGCCAGACGTGGTACTGAAGGCTGTCTTTAACTCGTCCCCCTCTCGATTACAGACGAGGTTATAGGCACTACATTGATCTTAGCCCCCAAAGTTTCTTTAGGGCTGAGGGAACTAGGGGAAGGGGATAGGGATATCTCTCTGACACCTTCTTTAGCCCCCAGTAATCTATACAAGGCCTGAGACCAACTCCTTTCTTTTCTAAAAAAAAAAAGAACCCGGCTGAGGCGGGAGATGAGGAGTTCCTAATGTGTCCCTGTGCTAGGGCTTCCTGAATATACTCCATGGCACATTGCTCGGGAAGGGCATAAACTTTTTTCCTGGGGGGAATGCAGCCAGGCAAAAGGTCGATAGAGCAATCGAATGGCTGATGGGGGGGGGCAGACCCTCGGACTTTCTCTTGTCAAAGAGGTCTATGAGATCCTGGTATTCTCTGGGGACATGAACAAAGACATCGGGACTTTCGACCTGGGTGGTGTGGACATGGCAGACTTTTAGGTTTAGGCAATGCTTGAAACAATAATGTGACCACTGCTCGATCTCTTTCCACAAAATGAGAAGATCATGGCGGCACATCCAGTCTATCCTCAAGATGATGGGATGCTTGGGCGAGTCTATGAGCATTAGGGAGGTTACTTCCTCATGGAACAGGCCAACCTTGACCCTCATGGGGAGACGGTGCCACTGCCGATGGGCACACCATCCACAGCCTTTATCTTGAAAGGTGATTTCAATCTTGTAGTGAGGATGCCATGCACCTCTGCAGTGGTTCTGTCCATGGAACTGCCTGCTGCTCCGGAGTCGAGGAGGGCTGTGAACGAGACAACATGATTTGGGCAAATGATCTGAACCAGAACTGAGAGATTGCTAGGAGTCAAAGGGGTATTGCTACTCACCGCCTGCACCGGGGTTTGGTTTGTGGAACCAGTAGCAGAAGGCCTTGTAGGACATGGGTGTCCTCTCCACTGTGGAAACAGAGTCGGAGTGTTGCTCTTTGCGTCTTCTCTTGGCTTGACAGGTGTAGGGGACCCAGGACCATGGGTGAGGCTGGCAGGTCGGCTCCGCAGGAGGTTGTCTACGGAGATGGCGGAGGAAAAAAGGGTGTCCAGATCCATGTTGATATCCCAGCACTCCAACTCCATCTGGACATTGTTGCTGAGCCCCCTGCGGAACGTGGCCTTCAGGGCCACCTCATTCCAGACACTTTCTGCCGCCAACATGGCTGTGTTTGTCTGGCTGTCAGCGCTATGATCAAAAACCCTGCAAAAATGGCCAAGGAAAAGGGTATAGGAGCAGGTTTCCTCACCTGCATTGTACCATAGGGCAGTAGCCCACTGGAGGGCCCTACCGCTGAGCAGGCTGATTACAACAGCGACCTTCTGCTGATCAGTGAGTTCTCTATTCAGTATGAAAAAATGTTGCATTGGAGGAGAAATCCTTTGCACCCTTCATTTTTGCCACCATATTGTTCCGTTAAGGTGCCGGCAACACAAGTGACAAGTGACACAAGTGTGGGAGTGGCCTCCATGCGCTTCCCAGTAGCCTCCTGGTGATGGATGGTGGCGCGGATCGCCTCCAATTGCTGCATGCTGTGCAGTAGAGTCTGCTGGAGCTTGTGCATGTCTGCTGGGACCATGTGTGGCGGATCAACATGTAAGGATCCCACACCAATTGGAGTCAATTGTAGATGTACAATTGCAGATGCAATTGTATTTATTTTAATGCAGGCACAAACTAGGGAAAGGTTCTTAAGGGCAGGAAAACACCACGCTCTGGTGTAGACAAACTGACGAAACAAAGAACAAGACTAAGGGGTAAATAGGAACCGTGAACAAAGTGAACTGTAATACAAAGTGAAACAAATGTGAAGAATACTTAACTTGAATAAATTGTTAGGGAAGCAAGGAAGCAAGGCATAGACAACGTAGAACAGAACATCCGTGTTGTGTTGATCCGTGCTGGGGAGGGTTGGAGTAGGGTTGGATAACCCTTTTATCTCCCCAGCGCGTGCTAAACGAACATCTCAAAATGGCGCTAACAGGTGCATGCAATTAGCCCGGTCCTGAGGGAGATGTAGTCTCAGTTTGTAGTCTCCCCACATGGTGCTTCTGGCGTCCTCTGGCGGCCGTGGACATAACAATAATGGATGCATTATAGCCTTGGCAGAGCATAATTGCATCTGTTGATGTCAGTATGTCAGATACAAATGACAATTACTCATGCTCATTACAAGACATGTGAAGCAAACCAGTTTAATTTTTTTGTTCTGCTGTTCATGCCGCAACACATGGCAGCATAATACAGTCTGAGTAAAGCACTATCCGCCCTGTTCTGTATGCACGAGCTCAAAGAAGACCGCAGTTGCCTAGTATCACTGTCATTGACAAAGGGGATAGAGATTCAAATTTCGTGATCTCTGGCCAATAGGGCCAACAGTTTATTCAACACTTTTTTTCATAGTCATTATTTCATTTAAATTCTAATGTGTTTGATTATGTAGCTAAAACTGTAATCATTTGGTCACTGCACACTTGTTCCTGCTTGGGGAATAGTACTGAATCACATTTTAAGTAATTGCTGGTTCTTTCCTTGTTCCAGACAAGCGTGTGGAGAAATGGCCTCTGATGGACTCTCCTCTTCCCACGCTGGCCATCAGCTCTTCATACCTGCTCTTCCTGTGGCTGGGGCCAAAGTTCATGCGGAACAGAGAGCCTTTTCAGCTCAGGAAGACCCTTATTGTGTACAACTTCAGCATGGTTATCCTTAACTTTTTCATCTTCAAAGAGGTACGTCCTGTCAGGATACTGTAATTTAGGTTATAATTGGTTATAAAGAATCCCAAATTTGATAGAACTTCCATCATGTAGAATTTCTACCTAATGTTTCTCAGTGAGGCTTTTACATACATGACTTATCATTGGTTCTCTTTTTAATGCATTTAATTTAGTGCATCTGTATAATGACTGCTATTTGTTGTTCTATTACAGCTCTTCCTTGCAGCCAGGGCAGCCAACTACAGCTACCTCTGCCAGCCAGTGGACTACTCAGATGACCCTAATGAAGTCAGGGTGAGTGTGTTCCTCAAGAGGGGCTCTGATATGATTAACTGCAGTGTTCCTATGAGTGTCACCATGATGTAATAGCCCATGGAAAACGAAACACGATGTAGACACTCAGCAACCTGATCCCTGCCTTTAATCGAGCCAAGGAGTGTACTCATAGAAGGTGTGTGAGAGAGTGAGCTCAAATTCAATGTCGGCGCCATCAAGGCTAAAGATTACCCAGCTTCCATATACCAAAGGTCATCATATTGTCTTATAGATATTTTTTATTAACCTATTTAAATCATTGAGAGGATGCCATGACCTGAAGCATACTTTTTAGTAATTAAAATAATAGAAATTGTTCCAAGGTTCTGTAAATAATGAACATTTTTGCTCAAATAACCAATATAATAGTCACAAATGTCATGAACTAAATCATTCATTCATTAATTTGTTCTAAAGTAACACAAATACACCAGTACATTATATTCATGGCATTTTGCAGATACCCTGATCCAGAGTGACTTACATTTATGTCATTTATACAGCTGAGCAGCTGAGGGTTGAGAGCCTTGCTCAAGGGCCCAACAGTGGTATCTTGGTGGTGCTGGGATTTGACGTCATGATCTAATCACTAATACAGCGTCTTAACCACTGAGCTACCACTGCCCGCATGTTTATAAAATGGTTACTACATTGTACAATACCTTTTTTACTTCTTAATACTATTTAATGCTGGATGTGTTTCTAAACAGGTTGCAGCTGCTCTGTGGTGGTACTTTGTGTCAAAGGGGGTTGAATATCTGGACACAGTGTTTTTCATCCTTCGTAAGAAGTTCAACCATGTCAGCTTTTTGCACGTTTATCACCACTGCACCATGTTCACTTTGTGGTGGATTGGCATCAAGTGGGTTGCAGGTGGACAGTGTAAGTATTTAGTATAGTCGTATTTAATCAAGAATAAAACACAGCTGAGTGTGCTGCTATTTAAGCAATAGAACACGAGAGGGAGTGCGTTATCGTGAATAACATCACAGCTGAGGTCTCAGGTTTGAGCTGAAGTTCATGATAATACACAACACCAAGTGTTCTATTGCTTTTATACAACAGTGTTTACAAAATAAAGAAACAAATTCAATCAAAGAAGCCCTGAATTTCCTACCAAATATATGCTTTAGTACTCAAAAATACCTTCTGCAAAAAAGTAGTTCCACAACAAATGAGTTGTTGCTATGCAACGGTAACAGTTAGCCAGGCTGTCGTAACATTACAGGGTAAAGTAACATTAGTTTGAACTACAAAGTGCAAATAAGCGAAGTGAAAAGGAGAAGTTTGTTAAGAATTTAAAGAGCGAACATAGTTATTTATCAGGGTTATTGTGTTGTTTGTACATGTTAATCTGTACACTTCCGTTCTTTGTGCAGTTAGAAAAAAATGTGCATTGGCATCAAACAGTCTGGCTCGCTTCACTAGTGGCCTCTATTCTGTGTCAACTGGGTCATGTTCTACACTGAGGACTACTGTCCGCTAGTGAGGGTCTCCTTTAATTCCAGACCAGCATTGGACACTATTTATTCAGACAATCACTACTTGGCAAAGCATCACTCACAGTTTTGGTGTGAAAAATCTGTGCTGTTATCATAAATATCAGCACAGTTAGAAAGCTTCTCAACCAATCAGATTGTAAGGTCAGAACTAACTGCTGTATAAATGAAAATATTCAATGATGGGGTGATGTGACACCACCTCAAAGTCACTTCGTCTCCACTTCTTTTCAACTGTATGTCCTGATGCAGATGATTCCTCTTACACCACAGCAATTTTAATTAATACAACAAAAACACAGATTGTCATGTGACCGAGAAACCAGAAAGCGCTCTGTCCTGAAGCCTGATTACTGACTGTTAGAAATACTCATATTGAAGACTCCTTCCATAAATGATGTTAAATAAACATGCCCTAACAGAAAACGTCACCATATCAACAATTATAAATTATCCTAAATAAAAAACATCATTATTTAAATTAGATTTATTATTTAGTTTAGATGATGTTGAGCATCCGCCATACAAATCCATGTGGATGTACAAATCTAAATGCATTAAGAGCTTTAGAGCTTTCATATAAATGTATAATTTGGATTACATTGTCTTTCAGTCAGAGCCATGCTGGTATAGAAAATTTCAGATTTAAGAATTCAACAGTGCTGGGTTATCGAGATGTTTAGTGTAACGGTGTATTCAGAGATGAAATCTGTACTGCATGTGATGATATTTTGCTGAAAGGCAGGATGAATAAAAAAAAAAACTGTTTGTTTTTCACTCTTACAGCGTTCTTTGGTGCTCATATGAATGCCGCAATCCATGTGCTTATGTATCTTTATTATGGGCTGGCTGCCTGTGGGCCAAAGATCCAGAAATACTTGTGGTGGAAGAAGTACCTGACAATTATCCAAATGGTATTCTGACTTTAACTTATTGTGTTGTGATGATTTCATTTTCTCAGTCACTGAAGGTTAGACTAGAAGGTTAATTGTATATAACGAGTTTCATCAGTTGCTGTCTATGTAGTTGTAAGGTGTAAGGTAGCTGGACTAGACATGTAGTCGTGAAGACTGGTTGCCAAAAGTTTCTAGTACAACCCAAGATTAAAGACCACTGAAGCTGTAGAAGTCTTTAATATCTAAGGAACTTGTGTAATGTTTTCATTTCATTTTTCCCAGAATGTCAGTTTGCAGTCACTTTATAACTGTTGTTCTCCTTCTCCAGATCCAGTTCCATGTCACTATTGGTCACACTGCTCTTTCGCTCTACACCGACTGCCCCTTCCCTAAATGGATGCACTGGTGTCTGATTGGTTACGCCCTCACCTTCATTGCCCTTTTCGGGAACTTCTACTACCAGACCTATCGTCGCCAGCCACGTCGCGAAGGTCTGTCCAAGTCAGGCAAGGCGCTGTCTAATGGAGCTCCTAATGGAATGGCAGTCAGTAATGGAGTGAGTGGCAAGATGGTGGAGAAGCCTGTGGTAGCAGAAAATGGGAGGAGGAAGAGGAAGGGCAGGGCAAAGCGTGACTAGAGCAGATGAAGTGATAAAAGGCAGGATTTGAGAAAGGATGGAAGAGATGGGACATTTGTTAGGAAGCAGTACTTTTGTGGGATGCCTGGGATGAGGATATGACTGTTTGGAGGAAGCTCAAAGGTTTACAGCGCTTTGTGGGGTTCGCCACCATCAGTCAGGTCAGACATGATTGGAATGATTGGTAAAGAACAAAATTTGGTTCCTTCTCTTTACAGCAGTGTTTTTGCTGATTCTATGCATAAGCAACACTGTAATGAGAATAGAATATTCATGATCAAGGGAGCCTGAGATCTCTATCAAAGCATACTATTATTTAAACGATCCTTTTTTTATAATCATTATCTTGCTCTGTGTGTCTGTGTTTAATGTCCTTATAATTCAGATTGTCATGTATTAGATTTCAGGGCAGAATTTCAGCACGTTTACATGCCACTTACTACATTCTTGATAAATAAAAAGCCATCTCTGCTTTTTTTTTTTTTTTTTTTTTTTTTTTTACTTTGTACCATACCTAATGCCTTTAAAATATCCAGAGTTCATTCTGAAGCAGTTGTGCTCAATTCAACATTTTGTGTACTCTAACACAGCTGCTTCCTTCTATACAGGCTTTTTAATATTATTTATGAGTTGACTTTGTCGTGAGGATTGGGGGTTTAGACCCTTCTTTATTTCTAGTAGTATAAACATCAATCTATGCTATTTATGTTTCCATACTTTTATATTATTCATTTATTTAAAAAGAAGTATTACTTTGCTATTGAGGCTGTCATTTTTAATTTCTTCAAAATGACCCTAACAGCAGCAGCAGTGTGTGATGCCTAGATCTTGTAAAATTGCCCTTTCCTTAAGACTGTAAAAGGGAAAATGTTTTGCCGTTTAACTTTTAGCAGACTGTGCCCATAAAGATTTTAGAGATGTACTCTTCAAGTTATAAATACAACACATGTCAATAAAAAAATATTCTCTGAAGCCTGCCATTGCCATCTGAACTATTTAATTGTTCCTCACATGGTCTTATAAAGCAGCATCTCATTGTTTTGAATAATTATCCAAAAATGCAATGCTGGTGTGTTTTGTCTTCTTAATAATAGTTTTTATGTTGTATATGCTGTGCAATTTTGTACATTGTGCTTTTAAGAATAAAATGGCTATCATGACGGAACCCTTCGCTGATGGACATGTCTGTTTTCTTCCCTTTATACACTAGAGTTAGGAAGCATTTTATAATCACTGTCATTTATATAGGTTCAAAAGTATGAAAAATATGATTCTAGACATGGTGATTGAGAAGACATTTCATTTTGGTATCCTTTGTCAGTGATTGTTTCTCTACCCTTTGAGCAGCTCTCATATAAATTTGGTATGAGTCTAAATGTAAAACTTTTGTACCATGGTTAATTTTGCTAATTTTAACAAAATTGCCAGCAAAATATTTTCAGGACCACTGCATTTATGATTTTTTTTCCAGCTCAAAGCATATAATACTTGCTGATCACCTATAAAAAGTACAGAAGCTTTCAGTGTTGTCCAGGGCTCAGGTTCTTTCAGGAACTATGCAGTCATGTGGAATCTCATCCCAATATAATAATTTCCCTGCATAACTCCTTACATTATTATATGCAATAATATCATAAAACATTCACCCCATAGTGCCTTAAAGCTCCTCTTGCTTCACAAGTTATTTCCTTATTTAACCTTGCTTCTTTATGAACTGCCAGAAGGTAACTGCACACAACATAACAGCTGCTCCTTGGGTTCCACCCAACCCTTTTCTCTTCATCAATCACAGATGATGATGATCCCTAAGGACCAATCAGGTCCCAGACACTAATCCTCCTCCTGGTCAGCAATACAGACAAAAGTTCCTATGGCAACATTACACAGTTCCTCTCCTCCCCCTTCTTCTGTCATTTGGTGGGTCTTCATTGTTGCCTAAGGTCTATTTTTATGAGATATTTCTAGACAATAGGATAAAAGAGGCATGTTATTTGCATATTTGACTGATAACACACCCTAAGCACTATTATTTCAGCCTTGATATAGACAAGTATGTTAGAGTTAATGGTACAAGAAATGGGTTCAAGTGTCAGATAAAAACGGCTTTTCCGCCAGGATGATTTGATTATCATAACCTGGGGTTCAGTTGTTTTTTGCTTATGTAAATGACAAGCAGAGATTTACTCCTGTATGGTTATTTGATTGATTCATTCATCAATTACCTAAGCTGCTTATCCTGCTGCTGGGTGGCAGGGATGATGGAGGGGGTGATCCTCATTGGGCCAGTCCATTGCAGTGCAGGCACTCAGACAGATAGTCACTCAGAAGATTTGTCTGAATGCATGTGATAGGAAACTAGAGCACCCAGACAAAACCCTTGCAGACAGTGGAAGAACATGCAAACCCCATAAAAAAAGAATTCTTAGCCAGGGAACAGAACTCAAATCAGACACTAAATAATTTCACGTTTTTGGGGATCGGCCATGCGTAAAAACTTTAAGTATGAATCCGCATTAAGCAGCTGACGATTTACTGTACATGACAAGGTTTCCACAATGCGTGCCATTTTCAACCTATTTTCTCAACCGATGTCCCAGTCTATATGCTGTAGGTGTGGAGAGTTTGTCTTTGATTCTTGATAAAAGCAATTCAGTTTTCTTTATTTCTGTTGGAAGGACGGTAGATGAAAGTGTAATAAAGGGCAGCATGGGGAGCTTGTGTTCCATCAGAGAGCTGTGGTAACAGTACAACGGCACTGCAGAAAATAAACAATGGTACATATGACCCTGACCCTCGCCTACAAGACAAAAAACTGGACCTGCACCCACATACCTCAAAGCTCTCATCACCCCTCGCACTGCACCTCGCTCCCTTCAGTCTTCCAGCACTGCCCAACTGTTCCACCATCTACCTCACGACTCTTCTCCGTTTTGGCTCCGTTTAGGTGGTGGAATGAGCTTCCTCTAAGTGTCAGGACATCCGAATCTCTGTCCATCTTCAAACAACGTCTTAAAATTTTTCTTTTCCAAAGATTCCTAAACTAGGTATCCTTTTCATTAAAACACAAACACACACAAAAACCTATTTCATACCTGATTGTACTCTTAATAAACATCTGAGCTAGTATCAGAATATATTTGTTGATGGTGACCTCAAAGCACTTTTTGTAAGTCGCTCTGGATAAATGCTTAAATGTAAATGTAATGTAAATATGACCAATGATTTGTGGACATCTGATCATCAGATCCATATGTGAGCCTTCCCCACACTGTTGTTACAGAAAATAGAAACACATACATGGCTAAATTGGACCAGCCTGGTGGCCAATCTTCATTAATTGCACATTGCACCAGTAAGAGCAGAGTGTGAAGGT
>JAOTRJ010000048.1:14452126-14463202 GCA_028564905.1 Leptodoras praelongus | reverse complement strand
TGCCGGCTGGGCACCGGCTCCCCCGTGACCCCGTAACTGGGAATAAGCGGTATAGAAAATGACTGACTGACTGACTGCTATATTCAGTTAGAAAAAAATGCACAAATCTGAAACAAAATCTTTGCAAGTACACGTGTCTCAACAAAATGCATCACTTTTAACAGGATATGAGGGGAAGTACATATTGTGTCAGTTCTATAGGGTCATGGACACCATCATCTTTCAGCACCTACACACTTATGTTAAAAAGTTTAAGGATAGATATCCTATGGGATGTGTGTGAGGACAGATTTTACAGTATTATATCCTATGGTCTTGTCAGCCGCCCACCCTAATATCCTCCTGTCCTTCTCAAAACTTGTCATTTCCAATAAAAACAGTACATATACCATCATTTTCCTGTGGCACTCCTGAATCGTCTGACCCTCTCTCTCTCTTTCTCTCTCTCACACACTCCAGTTGGAGGCCAAAGGAAGAGTGAATAGTGAGACCAGAGACACAGTAAGGAGGGGAAGAGAGGAAGAGTGGAGGCTGCTGGCAAACACCCATAGTGCAGCAATGGACCTGCGCTGCCGGCTGGAGCACAGCGAGAGGGACTGGGTGAGGGAGAAATCTGAGCTTTTGGAGCGCTTTGATTTGGAGAGGAAGGAGTGGGAGAGTCAGCTCAGGGACATGCAGCACAAGATTGAGGAGGTGAGTCTGCAGATGGAAACCAAGCCCAGGAAACAAGCTGCCACACCCCAAAGGTCTTCAAAAAAAACAAAAAAACAAAGGGTGCTCTACTCCTGTTGATTTTGAACACATTCCTAGCTTACAGAGCTTAAAACCGGATGCCTAATATTGTCAAATATGATTGAACCCTAAAAACTTAATCACATGCTCCTTTAAATATATCAGTGCAAAACCATTAGAGAGAAGATGCCCAAATCTGGACACGTAAAACATTAGAAAACGTAGATATTAGTTATGTATATCCTGTTATTTCTACTTCATACTTATGTTACTTAGTAAACAAGCTCTGATACAGTCAGGAGCTTTTAGTGGATGGTAATGATATGGGGGGAATAGCTGAATTACAGAACCCTCAGGGAATCCAGAAGAATGCATTTAAATTCAGTACACTTTAAAGAAGGGATTATTCATTTTAATGGAATACAAGAGCTAGGTTGGGCGCAAAACCAGCAGAACAATCTGCTTTGAATAAAAACACGTGAGCCTTTTGGCCTCCCAAATACCAAATACAAAATTAAAGCCAACAAGGATCAACTGAATAGTAAAATAGTAACTCAATATTGTTTATGGAAGTGACAATCCTGAGGTAATCCTTCAAGTGTATTTATCGCATGTCATTTCAGCTATACAATGAAGTAAAGACTTTTCGAGGGAAAGGTGCTTTTGGACCAAACAGCGGTGCACAAACCACTGCCATAAGGCTGAGCACTCATTCTGGCAGCACTGTATCCAGCACTCTGACTGACTCCTCAGAGGCCCACAGCAGTTATTCTGAGCCTCTCGTACAGCACAGGCACAGCAGCACTGACTCCACTCATAACAGCAATGAACCCAATGGCCAGCACTATAACATTCAGAGAGAGTGGGCAAAGCAGAGCAGCTCCGGGAAGTACGAGCGTAATGAACTTGAGGCCAATAACACCGCAGAGCTAGAAGATATTCTTCATGGGTACCTTGTGAACGAGTCCATCTCCAGTGGACAAAAGTATCTGCTCAGCCCCTATGCAGGGTTTCAGAATATGGACTGTGAGAATGATAAAAAGAAGAACACA
Organism: Leptodoras praelongus; assembly: GCA_028564905.1. Taxonomy (NCBI): domain Eukaryota; kingdom Metazoa; phylum Chordata; class Actinopteri; order Siluriformes; family Doradidae; genus Leptodoras; species Leptodoras praelongus. The sequence goes on along the minus strand of JAOTRJ010000048.1, from coordinate 14,461,418 downwards.
GTGGCTCTCAATGCTGTGAGTTTTCTTGAATTTAAATTGAATTTAAGTTTTATTGAATATTTAAAAAATATTTATATTATTTGGTGGAAATTATGCTGATTTGTTGTTGTGCTGTCTCACCCAGCTAAATATATTTTATTTCTCATAGGCTCTTAAAGAAATAGCTAGGGTCAGTGAGGAGCTATGCAGCTACCAGGATGAGATCAGAAAGAAGTCTGATGTCAAGAGGTAATTGCTAATCATTCTAATCATTATGATCAGTAATTCTACACACTTTAGGAATGTTTGAGACACATGCCTGATGGGTTCATGGGCTGTGTTTTCTGTTTACTACCACAGAAGCCAGACAGAGTCAATGGTCTTTCCAAGAGATGTCGAGATTGGTGAGAAAGATATGTTGGAACCAGGCGAGATAGATCTGAATGAGTGGTGCAAAGATCTTCATTCCCCGGACAAGCAGAAAGGGATTACCTGGGACGATGTTAAAAGGAATTCAACCAAGACTGAAAGCGACACTGAACTACCTATGAAGAGAAGAGATGTCCCTCCTGTTCCGTTCAGGAGCACATCTTGGTACATTAATAGCTCCTCGGCTACAGACGTACCATCCAGTGCCTCAGAGCCACCGATTCGCAAAACATGTCAAAGCCCCTGTCTTCACAGAAAGTGCAACAGCCCTTCTATTGTACGGAGATTCGAGGCAATGCTGCAAGAGAACGAGGGAAAGATTCTGACAGACTCTGGGATTGTTCCAGGCCCAGTGCCTCGTGATTCCAAGTGCAATATCAGCTGCTGCCAGAGCCGGTGGTCCTGTGATGGAAGTAGGTTTGGCAGCAGCAAGTCATCCACATTTGTGCCTATCCAAAAGTGTCTCTCAGAAGTTAATATAATAGCTGCAGGAGCTGAGTGCAGTCGGAACCAGATAGATGGAGACAGTAAACAAAATCTGAAGAAAGAGCTTCATCTCATGGACTCAACACACAAGGGCATAGCTGCTGACTTCCCAGCACCTCCAGACATAACCTCAGCTTCCATCAACACCACCGTTCCACGGAGAAATGAGATGCTAGAACGTAAAACAGCTGAATTCAACCGCATTCTCTTTCAGGCAGGCATGGGTTTTCAGTATGATGAGGAGAGTAGCTCCACAGATGTGCACTATACATTTCATAGCTCCACAGAGGACAATATGAGAAACGTGCCACCAGACCTTACGACACAGTATTCCATAAGCAAGTATGAACAGACTGCTCCTCAGGTATCACCACAGTTAAAGAAACAAACAAAGGATTCCAGTTCTGGCCCTTCCACTCTGCAGCAGGATATAAAAGTAAAGAAGGTACCATCTTGTCCATCACAGCATCTATCAGTTAAAAATGAGGACTCAAAATTTACACACCTCTTATTGCATTCAGCAGACAGACAACCTTCCGTCACTCCTTTAGATAAAAGCTTGAGAACAATTAAATCAGATTTAGATTTGAGTCCGTCACGGCTAAAACATCAGACTGAGAAGTTCAGTAAAGTCAAATCTGGCACTTCAGGTCAGCATCTTGCTGAAACAAAACCTAAAATGCCTGAACGTACAAAACAGGACATACCTAACCAAAGGTCTAGAGTTTTACACGAAAATCCCTGGAAACCTTCGACTCTGGCTGCCTACCCTCGACCACTGGAGTCGCGGTCCAACTATGGGGCAATAGAGAGGATTTTGAAAAGCTATGAAAATTTGGGACATTCCCAGCAAGACAGGCAATTGCAGTCTAATCCAGGGAGAGAGGAGGACCTCACAGAGCTCTTGAATTTGCTTGAAATCCAGCATCAATCTAGATCCAGTGAAAGAGTCTCACACACACCTCATCACCAAGCTGTACCTCACAAAGAAGCACACATAACAATGAAGGTCAGTACACAAACCTAAAGACAAAAACCATGTCAAACACTGTTGACAGACATGACACACTGGAATCGGTGCCTATAAAAAGAAAATACATTTGCAAACAGTGCACATGAGTGACAAATTAAAGGAAAATACAAACATAAAGTGCCCACCATGATTCACCAGAACAGTTTTAATGTAGATTCAAGAAGCCTCTGGAATTTAATTGGAGGAATGAACACCAAATGGAGTTTCTGTAATGGTGGTTTAAAGCGCTGTCTCACATTAGTCCAAAATCCCTTCACTCTGATATGGTCAGTGTGAAGGCTGTTGCTTATGGTTTGCATCATTTTCACACTCATCAAACCATTCAGTGAACCTTAGTTCACTGACATTCAGGGACATTATCATACTGGATAGAAATCTCCTAATTCTATCCTGAGTGTCATCCAGCAGGTTAAAGGTGATCAGTCAGAATAACTTTGTATAACTTTGTAACTTTGGTTTGCAGTGACTCTTCTCTCAGTGGAAAGAAGTGGAACCACACCACACCAGCAAAATGAACGAAAGCATAAAAGAGCTAAAGAGTTTTCCTTTAAATTGTCACTTGCCTGTATGAGGCATATACTTGCTGTGGAAATCCATGGCTGCTTAGGCAAACTTGTCCCTTGGTCAGTAAGTCTTTGACATTTTCTGGAAACAAAGTAAAGAGAAAGTATCTTGTGGTCTTTCTTTATTATTGTTTATTTTTTTAATGCAGCAATAAGGATTGTTTTATGGTAAAAATGGTTTATAACTGGTAAAATGTATAATGCACCAGAGAAAATACTCTGTCTCCCCAAAAACTTTAAAAGAGCACAATTAAAATTCCTAATGCTGAGTTCCATTAGAAAATATTTCCAGATTGCACAATGAGAAGCACACCAGTTTTCATTTCTGGCCTGTGCAGAAATAATGAGTCCACACAACTTTGTTAGAGACATTTTTAAGCCTTGAAATTTTAAAGACTAGTAGCACAACATTCGGCTCAAGTGCCAAGTTTTAAATCCAAACCTTTCATCTTTGGTCCAGTTGGAAACTGCCTTTAGACAGAAGGAAAGACTTGTGGTGCAATTACTAAACTATCTACATATGGCCAACAGAGCTCTCTGCACAGATGTCTGTTAAAGATTACTTTACAAACTATTCAAAAATCAACCATTTTAAAGAGCACATCAGACAATAAGACTAGGATTAAATTTGTTTGTCTTATCTTGCCTCCAGATGGAAGGCATTCACAGCAAACATGGGTATATCTTCGTAATCATGCCATTTTCTGTGAAAGTCAGGAATGCTTGAACAACAGTCTACTGGAGGTTGATAAAGACGAAAAATGTTGAGATTGTGTAACATTTAAAGCTCTATACAGTGTATGTATTGAAAACAAAGCAATCTTTTCAAATGTTTGTCTCTACAGCAGAGCAAAGAATCATTAGCCATCAAGAAGAGTTTCTCTCGACCAGCTTGCCCTGCTAAAAGACGTTTGCCTTCACGCTGGGCCAATCGCTCGTCCTCCACCTCGTCTACATCCTCCCCATCTCCCTCACCAACAATACAGCCCGTCATCTCCAGCTCACAGCAAACGTTCACCTACTCTGCATTTCACACAGAGACAGTCATCATGTAAGAACAGCCAACCAAATGTGTAACCAGAGTCGCACACATATCCTGAGAACAATGTCTTCAGAGCTGAACGCTTTCTAGCCTCATCCTGATTACCTTTGTATATACCAACAACGGCTGTTAATCCAACCAGTTTTTCAAAATACAGCCTCACTTGCATTGTATTCATCTGTTTCTGTATTGTCAACATATAAAGCATACATTATATAGCCAAAAGTGTACAGATGACCATCATGCCCATATGTGGTTGTTCCTCCACATTGTTGCCACAAAGTTGGAAGCACATAATTGTGTAGGATGCTGAGGCATTACAATTTCCCTTCACTGAAGGGACCCAGACCTGTTCCAGCATGACAGTACCCCTCTGTGCAAAGCGAGATCCATGAAGACATGGTTGGCAAGGTTGATGTGGATGAGTGGCCTGCGCAGATCCTCGACCTCCACCCGAATTAACACCTTTGGAATAATTTATAACATGGAATGCGCCCCATGCCTCCTCACCCTACATCCGTGCCAGACCTCCCTCATGCTGTTGTGGATAAATGTGTTAATCCCGGGCCACACTCCAAAATCTAGTGGAAAACCTTCGTAGAGGTGTTATTATAAAAGCAAACGGGGCTAAATTTGGATTGGGAGGTTCAACAAGCACAAAATGGGAGTGATGGCCAGGTGTTCCCAACACTTTGGCCATATAGTGTATCTGTGTATATTTTTTCTCTCCAACCATGTTCTTGAGCCATACTAAAGGCTGTCTTAAGAATCTGACAGATGGCTTTCTGTGCAACTGCCATGTTATTTCTCCCTATGCGTTTAGGTGCCTCCAATATCTGACTGTATTTCAAAGCTCTAGTGCTGATTATTTCAAAGAAATCATTTGTTATACTTTCATTGACTTGCATCAAAATGATTGACTTGTATGAATAAGACATGTATAATAAACTCAGTGTGTCTGCTTACCTGATGTAAAACATATCATTAAAGTATAAACTTTACAACCTCTATGTCCTTGTAATTATTTCAGATCAAATGACCCCTTTTAAGTCAAAACAAATATAATAGAACATCCCAACTTTCTTTGCCTGATTGCTGGTTGTATATTCTATGAACATGGAGCCTGTGGAAGACAGCTCTCACAGTGTGGATGAGATATTTGAAATATTTAATTCCAGAAATTAGTTTCTTTGGCATTATAGTACTAGTGCTGATAGACCCATGTTGACACTGACTACTTCAGAAACTAGACCTGTGTTTAGCATCCAGTATATCGTCTTTAGTATATCGTCAGTCTGTCTGGAGATTAATGTCCAAGGGTGCATGAGGACCAAACACAAGTAAAGAGACACTTTACCCTGGGCATTAATGTGGTCCCCTTGGACCAAAATAGCAGCTGTGACGCTGTTTCAGTGCCTGAAATCCTATCCCATTGGAGATATAAATACCTGGCCCCTTTCCTGTACTGAAGACATTGACAATTTCCATTTGTCTGGAGAAATGAAGAATTTCACGCCAGCTCAAAATGAATACTGACAGACAACAATGGAGCATTAATGTACCAGCAATCCAGTACAAACCTACACACAAGATTGTTGATTTATGGTACATAACATGGCATAGTGGATAAATATGGATCCTCTATAGCAGGTGATGTTGTTTTAGATGCATTTGCAGAAATCACAATTCAAAATGATCAATGTTATTGTACTCATTATTAACATAAAAGCATTAGCTGGTTTGACTGGTCACATGAATTGAATGGGTTTACTGCAAACCTCAATAACTCAAAAACAAGCAGGTCTGTAAATATTGTTAACTAACCTACTGTGTGCTGATGGTGCAAAGTTCTACAATAAAAATCTCTGGGGCTCAAAGAAAGAGTCAAAATAAACATGACCTTTGCTAATGCACCATTTACATCGTGAAGATGTAGTTATTTCGGTTTCTTATTTCAATACTCTTATTTTTCCTGGCAAAACTCAACTTCACCAAAACTTAATAAAAGTTCCAGTTGGTCTGTGTGCTCTGGCCACGAGGTCCGGGTGATAACCTCACGAGACGAACCTCACCGTTCATCTATGCAGAGTGAAAGAATATTCTAGAAATATTCTTTATATTGTTATAAAATATCTCCTGTTACAACACAGCTAAGGAAAAACTCCCCAATATGGAGAATCAATCTTCCCCAACAGCACAGGAGACTATATGGTAGAGTTAATGCGCTTTGTTCACTAAAACCGGATTATATTAGATGCCACCTATTTAAAAAAAGCAGAAGCTACTGTAAAAATACAGTAAAAGAAATTAAAGAATTAGTATTTTAAAAAAGCAGAAGCTACTGTAAAAATACAATGACAGACAACGTAATTTTTTAAGATAGGAACTAGAGTTCGACACTCACGTTCCTGGCGGACTGCTTTCGAAGTGACACCTTAGCTGGAGTCCGGCTGCAGGTTAGTAAATCAACAGTAAGCTGTTTTAGTAAACAGCTGTCAATAATAACACTTGTACTATAGGCAGTTTAATTGCCATTTTTATCATTCGATTATACTGTAATAATGTTGCTAAGTTTATTCTTTATGTTCTTCTCATTAAGTATAAGCTGACACAACTCGACCTTGTACTTTACTTGCTTATAAAAGCTTATGGGCGTAACAGGGCAATTCTCTTTATTATGGGCAATTTCTCTATTCAGATCAGGGTATGTCTTATAATATAAACATTAAGAAAATGTAAAGTTTTTTTTTATTCCCCCGGTTTTGTGCTGTGGTTTCACTGTTACTGAAAAGGATTCACTATTTCTCCAGATCTCCAGGTCAGGGTTTCTCAGCCACAGTCCTGGCCACCAACTCACCTACACAGTTTTTGGGGTTTCTTTCTTCCCTTATCTTATCACCTCATTATTTCATGACGGTGGTATATTTGTTTTGGGATCTTCAAAAGCTTAAAAAATAGGCAAGATCCTTGCATTCCATGACTGGAGTGGAGAAACCCTGCTGTAGGTGCTCTGCATGACAGTCCTTAAGAACAGTCCATGCCCACAAAATGTTCCTTATGAATATCTGTAATTCATTTCATGTTAAATTAAAACTGATGTCTGTGAATGTAAAGTCAGTACACTTTCTGTGATATGTGAAATATCTTTACAGAGGAAAAACTAGGGTCCCTGTGACACCACAAATAAGCAAATGATGAGCAAGGAGACATTTCTACTCAACTGTAAATTATTTTGCATGTCGATTTAGAAAGCTCCTTCTCTTGCCCTTGTAGCCTTGTCTGTATTTCTTTATTAAAGTCTTTATTTTTTTTATTCTTTTCCTACATTGTAAATGAATACTGAAGTCCAGACTATGAAGGAACACGTAAGGAATCATGTAGTAAACTTAAAAGTGTTAAACAAACCAAAATATGTTTCAGATTTTAGATTCTTCTAAACAAAGTAGGCGCCTTTTGCTTTGATTACAGCTTTGCACACTCTTGCCATTCTTTAAATCAGCTTCAAGAGGTTATCACCTGAAATGGCTTTCCAACAGTCTTGAAGGAGTTCCCAGAGGTGCTGAGCTCTTGTTGGCTGCTTTGCCTTCACTCTGTAGGTCCAACTCACCCCAAACCATCTCAATTGGGTTTAGATCAGGTGATTGTGGAGGCCAGGTCATCTGACACAACACTCCATGAGCGTCTTTCTTGTTCAAATAGCCCTTGCATAGCCTGGAGGTGTGTTTGGGGTTGTTGTCCTGTTGAAAAACAAATGATGGTCCCACTAAGCGCAAACCAGATGGGATGGCATGTCGATGCAGAATGCTGTGGTAGCCATGCTGGTTAAGTGTGCCTTGGATTTTGAATAAATCTCCCAACAGTTTCACCAACAAAGCACCCCCATACCATCACGCTTCCTCCTCCATACTTCACGGTGGGAACTATACATGTAGGAACCATCCGTTCACCTTTTCTGTGTCTTACAAAGACATAGCATTTGGAACCAAAAATCTCAAATTTGGACTCATCAGACCAAAGGACAGATTTCCACTGGTCTAATGTTCATTTCTTGTGTTCCTTGGCCCAAGACATTCTCTTCCTCTTGTTGTTCTTCCTTAGATGTGGCTTCTTTGCAGCAATTCAACCTTAAAATCCAGATTCAAATGAACTTATCCTGTGCAACAGAGGTAACTCTTGGTCTTCCTTTTCTACATTAAGAGGGCAAGAAATGAACCCTTGACAAGACACAGCTGTTAACTGAAAGCCATTCCAGGTGACTCTCTCATAAAGCTGACTGAGAAAATGCCAAGATGTGCAAAGCTGCCAACTAAGCAAGAGGTGCCTACTTTGAAGAATCTAAAATATAAAACATTTTCTGGTTTGTTTAACACTTTTGTTCACTAAATAATTCCATATGTATTTCTTCATAGTTGGGATGACTTTAGTATTAATCTACAATGCAGAACATTTTTAATGAATGAAAAACCACTGAATTTGAAGGCGTGTCCAAACTTCTGACTGGTACTGTATATTAGTTTGCCATCTGTCTCTTCTGCAGACAAAGTAAAATGGCTTTGTGCAGTGCTGGACGTCCTTTACTCCAGAACACGCAACGTGCTTTGGGATGGTTTTTTAAGCAGAAGCAGACTTTCTGCTGTAAAGCCAACGACTCTCAGGAGGAGGATATAAGAAAGAAGCTTCAGTTGTTTCCGGGAGGATCCATAGATCTTCAGAAAGACGAGTCAGGCATTGCGGTTATGACGGTCAATAATCCAGCACGAATGAACGCCTTCTCAGGTGAATAACGTGACGCGGCTTCGCATTTCTACTCCGTGAGATTGATCCATGTTTAGATATGCTGTCTGTTTTCCAGGCAGCATGATGATTGAACTGGAAGAACGGGTGTGCGAGCTAGAGGCGTGGACAGAAGGAAAAGGTCTTATTGTGCGAGGAGCTGCTGGAACATTCTGCTCTGGATCTGATCTGAATGCAGTCAGAGCAATATCAAACCCACAGGTCCACTAACTCACTATTCAGTAGCTAATCTCATGGATTTTAGTGTAAAGTGTTTAGTCATTAAATTATTTGATGTGAAAATGGAAAATTTGGAAGATCTGACTTGCTATAAGGATTGCTCTTAGCCTTTAGTAAATTATTTAAAAAATACTGAAATGTCTGGTCTGTAAAATGTAAGCAATACTGTTAAAATATGTTTAATTAGAACACCATCATTTTTACTGTTACAGACAAATGTCAATGCAGTAACTATTTCACATTCCCTTACCCAAAGGTTTATGATTTCTGCAGTGAAAAACAGAAAACAAAAGAGCAAAATTTCAGGGTAGAATGTTCTTGCTAGCAGTGTTGGCACCTCTGACTTCTCCCATTATTTTGTTTTATGGATGTTTTTTATCTTGCCTTTTCCTTGCCATTTTTTCCCCCAGGATGGCATGAAGATGTGTATGTTCATGCAGAAGACTCTTACACGGCTCCTCAGGTTGGCTTGAGTGACTTTGCAGTTACTATAAATTGTAATAGATCTACACTTGCATGTAATGTATCTAAGCTTATATGTGTTTCTTAGTACAGGTTGCCCCTGATTTCTGTGGCTTTGGTTGAAGGAAAAGCGCTGGGTGGAGGTGCAGAACTCACTACTGCCTGTGACTTCAGGTAAAATGATTTCATGATTTCAGTGTGCCCATATACAGGGGTTAGACAATGAAACTGAAACACCTGTCATTTTAGTGTGGAAGGTTTCATGGCTAAATTGGACCAGCCTGG
>JAOTRJ010000048.1:14419334-14436731 GCA_028564905.1 Leptodoras praelongus | reverse complement strand
TCCCGGGTTCGATCCCTGGGTGGGGCGGTCTGGGTCCTTTCTGTGTGGAGTCTTCATGTCTGAGTGGGTTTACTCCGGGTACTCGGGTTTCCTCCCACAGTTCAAAGACATGCACATTAAGTCGATTGGTGTCTCTAAGTGGCCCTAGTGTGTGTGTGTGTGCGTGAGTGAGAGTGTGTGTGCCCTATGATGGATTGGCGCCCTGTCTAGGGTTGTTGCTGCCTTGCGCCCTATGCTGCCGGCTAAAGGAAAGGAATAAGCGGTCAAGAGAATGAATGAATGAATGAATGATCTAATCATTGGTGTTAATCTGTACCAAACCCCAGGAAAAATATGTACAGATCTGAAGTCAACACAGATATTGCCAGAATATAGCCAAAAGCTTGTACCCAACTGACAATCACATCCATATGTGCTTTCTGAACATCCCATTCCAGAGTAATCCCTTTACTGTTATAATAACCTCCGTTCTTCTTTTGGATTTCCACTAGAGTTTGGAGTGTGGCTGTGGGGATTTGTGTTCATTCAGGTAAAAAGTGTATTAATGAGGTAAGACAGTGAAGTTGTGTGAGGAAGCCTGGGGTGCAATTGGTATACCAATTCATCCTGTAGGTGTTCAGTGGGGTTGAGGTCAAGGTCACTCGAGTTCTTCCACATCAATCTTGTCAAACCGTGTCTTCCTGGACCTCGCTTTGTGCACGGGGGCATTGGCATGCAACCAGGTTTGGGGATCTTAGTTGCAATGAAGGAATGAAACTGTAATGCTACAGCATACAAAGGCATGAAATACAACTATATGCTTCCAGTGTTGTGGGGAAGTGGGTGTGATGGTCAGGTGTTCACAAACATATGGCCGTATAGTATACATTTAAACCACGATCCGTCTCCATACACTCCCGTTATACAGGTGTTGTTGAGAGCATTATGTTGTTCACGTCTTGCCTGTCAAATTTAATACATTTTTATGTACTGAAGCCTATGAATCATTTCATTCTACATAAACCCACTTGCATTTAGCACCACATCACTCAAGACATCTTAAATGTAGATTGTGCCTAACACCCTTATGTTTGCCGTCATGGTTACGTTACAGCACTGTAAAATTGCATCAGGAGTTGCACAGATTTAAAACTGTAATAAAATATTTAGACTGGAGCCCCAATATAAGAAAATAACCCGCAGGCTAAACAGAAGCAAACTATAAACAGATCATAATGGAAATAATCATTAATTGTATTTCACTATTTAAACGGCTACCCTGGAATAAACATACAGAAAGGAATTTGTTTTTATAGTCTTCAACACCCACAAGCACTCGTTTCATTAAGATTTAGTACGAAGACATAAACATAACAAGCCGAGTTTATTCTAGTCTGAATAAGCCACAGTATTCAGAGCAGCCAAACACCTCACTCTCTCAAATCAATTACTCACCCCTCCCAACACCCCCACCCGCTCCCTTTGACGTTTAACAGTACTCAGAGCTCCGTCTTCCACCACCAACAAAATGCTTAACGATACTAAAAAAAAAAAGTGTTTGGTGGGTAAAAGCAAATTCAGTAAGGGTTCATTTTTTTGTAATATCTCTAACAGAACTTAAGAGATGTTTGAAGTAGGTGGCTTACCAGAAAATCTTCTTCACAAAACACCTTCCCAGAGACGTAGTAAAATGCTTTCCCCCTGAGCTTCCGACCTGCACACAGAATTACAGGCCACACATTACATCACGTACATGTCTCACATTTTACAACTACGCCTATGCTTGAGACAATTACAATTTTTTATTTACTTAAATTAAAAAAAGGTTTATGAGGGATGAGGGTCATTGACTTGAATTCTGCATCAACCCCCATCATATTGTGTAGAACTTCCACTCACAACTTCAACGTCTCTTTAAAACTGCATTATAAGCTCAATTTACACATCCCACATGTAGGAAAGGGTATATTTTAGCATAAGACATATTTACACAGACATGGTAACACAGCATGAGAGTGTGGGAGCGTACAAGGCAGAAAGTGAGGACCACGTGGAGCTCAGGCACAAGCATTTCTTTTTCTAGCAGTACATATGCAGGAGCTGACTGGGTGGACTTCCTGTCAGAATTGGTTCTCCTTCTTCCATAACCATGAGCACACACACACAGACACACAAACACACACAGCTCCCCCTCACAAACCCCCTGTCCCACAGGAAAGGGGAACATTCCACACATTTTGTAAGGAGGGGTACAGGGTAATGTAGTTAACCCTTACAAGCCTGCAACACATCATCAATAGAAGCCTTTATTCATTTGCCTCCATATACATGCAGTACATAAAGGGGGTTTATATACTCAGAAGTTTTTCTGGGGTGAATCGGTCTACTGTGGTTCTACAGTTTGACGCACAGCCCTACAGAATGCCTATAAATGCAAAAGAGTGGCAGTCAAGTGCAACCAGATGTTCAAAATGTAATGCAAAAGAAACAACTGGTCTCAACACAGTAACAAGTCTATCAGATACCACAGTATAGCAGACAATTCTGATCTCTAAAAGCTCCAGGAAATGCCTTAACTATCTAGGTTCGGAGGTTAAAAATATGCCACATTACACATTCTGGGAAAAAAAAAAGAGGAAATGAATCAGTTTGTCAGTAAATTTGGGGTGTGGTGTCTAAATCATATGGTCTCCTGGGAAATGATGGTTAAACAACAACCTCAGTAGCCTCATGGGGTTTGTTTAACCTTATAGAGCTCATCCTACCGTGAATACCGTTTTCCGTCTACCACTGTTTTGATAATGTGTTTAGAAAATATTTAATAACTGCCCTAAAGAATCATATTATTGAGAAATTAAAAGCCCATTAAAAGATTACGACTTTTCCATCCTCTATCAAAAGCTTTTCATTACATAGTTCTATATTCCTTTAGTTTCTTTCAGTCAAACAACCCAGAAGAAGAAATGCAAATCAAACAGACTGTTCTCTCCTTCCCATTCTATAACTCAGTCTTTAGAGAGAGAAGTGCCAGGGTTTTCCAGGAAGGCGAAGAAGAGTCAAGACTGAGTTTTAATACAAGGTAAATAAAAGGATAAAGGTCAGTTTGTACTAATACAGAATTCAGATCACATGAATAATTAGTACGCATACTGTAACAAACCATATATATAACACGATTATGTTGTCTTTAGGGTTTCCATAGCATAAATAATCATAACAGTCTGATTCTGTAAGAAAAATATCTGTGAGAAAACTTACTAGGCTTGACAAATCAGAGCTTCATGCATTAATTCATAGCAAACAACATTTTTATGGCTCTGATGAACCCTGGAGACTGGGGCTCCTTTCTCAAAACATAAATCCCTTCCAACCCTGAGTCATTTTTCTCTCAAGAACTGAAAGCCATAAACCTTCTGTGGAAATGTTATTGTAGATGGAAAAAATGAAGAGCATCTTGGAGAATCTGCCACAGCTCTTCTGGAGACTTTGACTCTCGGAAATACTTCTTTATTTGAATGCAAAACCCAGCAGCCTTCATTATGTTTTCTCATAAAGTGTTCTGTTATGTAACATGCTTTTTTTTGTGCAACATTACATGTTTTCTTAGAAAAGTAACATTTGGAAATATAAAATCTTTTCTTGTACTGACTCAATAATGCAGAATAATGCAGAACCAAAAGAAAAAAAGTACCTCAAACCAACAGGGTGCCTAAGACTTTTGCACAGTACTGCATTGGGCAGATTTTGTTTAGTTTTGTCTTCATTTTTAGTTTTGCCACATTCGTTTTGTCTTCAATTTAATATACATACACTCAGGGTGATGGATACAGATAATAATTTAATCATTTTAATTATACTACACATAATGTACACACTGTGGATAATGACGTCTCATTGTCTTTGTTCAAAGAAACAAATGAGTTTTTACTGGATTGTCTGTGTACTGCATTTATTTATTAGCTGGTTTGATGTACTAGTTGAAATTAAGATTTATACTGTAAGCTTAAACGTCATGGCTGACATCTTTCAACAACATAATCATTTAGTAAACATGAGAAGGAGTTCAATGTGAAACTGGAGGCCTCGTGCTGTTTGGTGCTCAGACCTGAATAACAAATACATCTCACACTGAAGGTTTGAGCTTTAAGGATCAGGACAGCATACAATTGCCACCCTGTTCCCACCAACAATCTGCTGGTGAAACAGCTGCCAGGCTCAAAGACTAACCGTCAAACCCATAAAATTATCAAGTAAAGCAAAGAGACATCACATAAAGGAGATGGAAAATTGAGAGGTGATAAGGCACCACAGGTGGGAGAACAGAAGCCCTTGACTTATACAATCCCTGTCAGGGCTCAGACCTGTAGCCTCTTTACAAAGCTCCTCTGTGGACGGGATGATCCAGAGCTAGAGGTTTAAAATAGACATTAAAAGCATGCCTTGCTAACCCATGGCTAGTATCTAGCACATTTCCTGTGTTGGTCCCTCGTGTCTGGTGTGTTTAGAAAAGGGAGGCCATAATCTCTCAGAAGGCTGTCTCTGGCTGTTGGTATTTATGGCTTTGTGAGAGATTTTCTATTGATTCTCTTTCAGCTTTCCTCTTTTAAGAGCCATTGTGTTGCTAATATACTATTTCTAGATCCTAGATAAGGCTATAAAGCTAATCATCATGACACAAAAGAGGCACTCATACAGTTTTCACTGTAGCACCAACTGGGAGTTTATAGTGCTATAGAAAATTGTTAAAAGGATTATCAAGGCACTAGACATTTCGTAAAAGTAAGACATCTCAAGACTAAAATAATCCATCTACCATCACCAGCCCACATTAGATAAAACTTTACAGGATAGATCGATGACGCTTTTTTTCCCCATCCATAAAACATTGAAGTTGTTAATACTGTAAACCGCGAGACTCTCTGTATTAAAAAGCTTTGGTTCACTGTAATTTGTGTCTGTGGGTGGCCTGGCCACTTTAAAATGCACAGAATGTGCGACTCATCATCATATACTTATTCATCTCCAGGGCTTTCATACACTCACCGTTAAACTATATATTACTGATGTAGTGTAAGCTACTTATATGTGATATTTATAAATGTGAACACTTGAAACTCTGTTTCATATCAACGTTTTTCCAGGGTCATCATGTAATAGCAGAAATACGGATGGGCAACAAACAATAGATACAACAAGTCTAATAGTCATTTTCTTATACTGCTGACAGTTCTAATGTGCTCATATATGGTGCATTTAGATATTATTCAGACCCCTTCGCTTTTTCCGAATTTAATAAAAATTTAATAAAATAAAACACAGAATTATCATATTTTCACAAGATTTGAGCCTTTTTTTTGATGCACCTTCATTATAGTAAAAGGTACTCCTGGTTATTAAGCTACAAGCTTGTCATATCTGGATTTAAAGATCTTTTGTTGAACCCATCATGTGCCTTTTATTGAAGAATAGCTTCAGTCTGGCCCGTCTCTACCACCAAGGTCTGCTGAGGTACTACAGAGATGCTTGTCATATTCATGTATACATTATTAATATTTTATGAACGTTATTATTATGGAACACATTTTACAGGTTGATGAGGGGAAAAAAAAATAATCACAAATTAAATCAACTTTACATGGCTGCAGGAAAATATAAGGTGGTTGAATAATGCACTGAGCAGTGAGTGCATATACCCTGCTTTTGTCTCTCTTCATTCTCCAGCATTCACAGCCTCCAGCTGATACAACACACCGCACTGACATCCATCTGCTCATCCCACCCAAGGATCAGAGACACTTCTCTCAGGCTGCATTCCTGTTCAGCAAGACCCTTTTCTTAATTGGACAACACACAACAGCTCTAAAAAGCATCTAAACACAAACATAACCTCATAAACATTGGTAGACAGCAGGCTGGCTCAAACACAGGTAGAACTCCAGAAGCACAAAGAGCTGATTCTCAGTTACAGTGCGTGACAGATGGTATACAAATAGCTATCCAAAGACTCTAACCAAGGGGAGCCTGAAAGGGGTCAGGAGAGAAATGTTTGCATTTTGAAAGGGTTCAACAGAGACTGCATTTGCACAGGGCCCAGAAATGTGTAGAATGCCTTTGCTTATGGGTTATGGTAATAGCTACCAGCACACAGGCCCTCCCCTTGTTTGCCCGAGTAATTAGGGAAGAAATTGTAAGTAGCGGATTCAGCCGTACCAGAGTGCCAGTCATGCAGATGAGAAGCTTAGGAATGCCTTGGCAAATTTCCCTGTCAGGAATTGTTGGGCAATAATGTTGGGCAATAATGTGGATGTGTGAGCGCCAAGCCTAAATAGGAGGTGGGGGTTGATGAAACGGGTTTAGAGGCACGCATGTTGTCCGAACACAAACATATGGCTCCTGTTTGGAAATCATCAGTTCCAGCAGCACCTGGCCACACGCCACCTCACAACATGAACTCTGAGCCCACACACAATGCAGCCGAATCAGCGTTTAACCCTGACACCCCCTTAACGCCTACCTATGGTGTAACCAGCATTCAGGTTTTCTTGGGGGTGGGGAGGAGGAGGAGGAGGGGGGGGGGTGTTACACAGCATGATCTGTAACACAATACTGTCTTTTGGGTGGATGCTGGACAGTAGTAGGTGCAGTGATGGCATGAATCTGCACTTTTGCTATTATTTAAGACTCTACTTATGTAGTTCAAATGTATCTATAAGGCTTTTTACAACTTTTTTCACGACTTTATAGGAATCCATATAGAAATTTTTTATTTGAATGTACCTACTGTCAGCCAGTCATGCTTGATCGTCTTTGCCCTAAAATACCTTGACAATGGTTCCAATAGAAGAGAAATTACATTTAATTATATAAAATCAGATCATACTCTTCCTGTTCTCCTCCTGCACTAAAAATGGCAAACTGCTGCATTCAGCACACACTCACAGGATATATGATCTAACTCAATTCAGACTTTTCTCTTTACATCTTTTTGGCATTACTTAAAAGCAGACACACCCTGAAACCAAATAAGCGAGCATAACCAGTTTACCACGCTCACACACGGCCAAGACAGGCAGCACCGTAAGACATCCGATGAAAAGGGTGTTTTATACAGAAGATAATGCATGAATGTAACCTGGGTGAATAATTAACCCATTCATATGTATCAAAATACAGACTAAAAGACTTAAGAGAGTTAAAAGACTGTTAACACTTTTAACACATATTCAGGAACGGATTCCAAGCCCAGGCGCTTCTTTTGCCGACTTGCCTTCTGCTGACTTTTCTGTCAGTGCCAAGTGTTTGATGATCATTTTCAGACATCAGACAGCTGATTCTTCTTTTCTACTCAGCTGTGTGAAAAATGGTGACTTATGAATGAACAGTCATGTCCAGGCTTCAGCTTGTAGCAGCCACAAACACTTGTGTTGTTCCAGGGCTTCAATTTTGAAGTGCTCCTCATAAACCAAGTGTTTCCAAAACAGTGCTTTCATGCACTTCACTCAAGCTCTATCAATAACACTTCACTACTCCTTCTGTCAGTTGTACTGTAGTGCTGCAGCTCTCTTATGATTAATGGAGAATTGATTTCAGTACACATCAGCAAATGAACTTTTCCCAAATTAGACACAGTCTGCTAACTCTCTATATTGGACTATTGGCTTGTCTTGCTGGCTGCTTGCTCCCTCCCTCTCTCTCTCTCTCTCTTTCACCCTCTTCCTTTCTGCAACCCATATTTCTACCAGGAAGAGAATATCAGAGTACATTACATTGGTCATATTCAAGCTGCGTTGGCTGCTTCTAGATCTGCATCTGATTTTTAAAGCTCAGTCAGGCATATCTTTCTGATATCACAAGCCAAATAGCCCACCCTGAGCACACTTCTCAGCTGAGGCATGTTTGCTGTTAATATGAGAGATCCGTCACCGCTCAGCCGGTGGAATATTTTTCTTGTATTGCCCCTTAAATTGCAGTAACACTGAGATTTCCAAGTCCATAGGTGTTTTAAAATGCACACAATATATTTTTTGGGGGGTGACATGGTGGCTCGGTGGGTAGCACTGTCACCTCACAGCAAGAAGGTCCTGGGTTCAATCACCGTGTCGGGCGGTCTGGGTCCTTTCTGTGTGGAGTCTGCATGTCTTGCCCATGTCCGCTTGGGTTTACTCTGGGTACTCCGGTTTCCTCCCACAGTATGCATGTTAGGTTAATTGGTGTCTCTAAAGTGCCCCTAGTGTGTGAGTGTGTGTGCGCCCAGCCTAGGGTTGTTCCTGCCTTGTGCCCTAAGCTGCAAGCTAGGCACCAGCTCTCCTGTGACCCTGATTAGAATAAGTGGTTAAGATAATGGATGGATGGATGGATGGATGTTTTTCCGGATTTGCAGTTAAAGTCATAGAGCTAAAGATAATGCATTAGGTATGCACTGCTGTGTAACAGATGAGAGCATAGATGATATAAATATGAGAAAGAAAGAGAGAGTTTGAGAGGTGTGTATGAGAGCCGGTACTTACTGCAGGCACTGCAGGTAAAGCAGCTGTCATGGTAGAGGCTACCCATGGCCTGGCATGCCTGACTGGCTCCATACACAGCCTTACTGCATTTCACACAACTGCCTGCAAAAAATAGAAAGAACCACAACACAATCATATCAATACCACCCTTATTATTACTTGCAGAAACCAACATAGTGGGAAGTGTGTCAGAGTTGCAGCTTTGTGGGCTATGGGTTTGAACCCACATTGGCACCACAGCAAACAAACCTCGCTCGGCTGGTGCCGGTTCTCTGTGTACTGATGGTGTGTCATAGGGCGTATGCATTTCACTCCAGGCTAATTCAGAGATGCAGCCTTTGTTGATAGTTTTCCCCTCCACTATACCGCTCAAATTTACAATATATTTGTGCTCAATAATTCTACAGATCATGTGCTCATATCAATCTGAAATGTCGTGAAACTTGACACTGGTCATGAACCTGCCTGTTGAATAAACAAATAAGATGGAAAAAAAGAGCTGAGAAACACAACAGGCTGGTAGTCATTATGTCATTGTGTCATTATGAGTGGAAATATAATCCTGTTTGAGTTGGCACACATGCTGAGAGTTCTGCCACATGATCAGTGTAATCAGACGCTGAAGGGTTCTCACAGAACACTGGTACACACACACCCACACCCACACACAGTCTACATCAACAGGATGTGGGAAGAATTATTACAAAGAGTGTAAGAGACAGAAAAGGAAAGAATCATTGAAGAAGTATAAAGGGACAGAGGTGAAATAGCTGAGGCATTCTGATAATACATGAAATGAGAACAGTGTTAATGACTTGTGTCATGTTTCCTATTATGTTGATTATTGTGAGAGCAGGCACACTGCTGCCCTGATTATAGTTATTTCCCTGCCAGCTCACTATTGCCCCTCTTTTACTAGTTCAGCCTTCAGTGTGGCACAACAATACAATTATGGCCCTGTCACAATAATCACTTTTGTTTTAGTGTGTAGTAAAACCATGCTAAAGAGCAAAGGGAAACTGAGCCCTTTATAATGTGCCATGGTTAACCTCCTTTCATTTCACAGCCAACTACAAACTGCACAGGCCATGATGCCTATGACTTAACCAAAGAGAAAACTGTCCCGTATGCTATTCCATACAATCAGGAGGGCTCTCAATGGAAAAAAGTGCCAGCTACATTTCCAAACATTTCCACACTATGTTTGTGTTTTTCAACACAAAGTTCACCTAAATGACAAGATCACAAGATCTACCGCACTGCTGCTGATGAAACTCTGAAACATACAACAGCGGACCTTGTTAACCATACAGACTTAGGCTATGCCTCAGTGTGTGAGAGCAGATGAAGAACAGCATGATATTCAGGATCATGCTGGGCTAACAGCATTACCTGGAGCAAGTTCTCCTCCAAGGTAGAGAGGAACGTCAGGGACAGGCTGAAAATAAATACCAATACAAAGACGGCTCTGTTCTCTCAGGGTTCAAGCATCATGCATGTAAGCTCTGCCTAGTTCCTGGCAGCCAACTCGAAACAAACCAGCCTGAAGTGTTAAGCTCTACCAGAGAACACCACCACACCCAAATTATTTGTCTTTGCACATTTTCCATACAAAAATACCACAGAAGCAAATCCAACTACAGTGCCTTCTAATATTACACAGAAATGCACAACTGATACTGAAACACTTTTAGCAGCGGTGAGCATTTTCATTGTGGTTCATTCACTTTGCACAGAGGCATATTTCCATTTCAGTTATTTCATGAATAACTGGTTTATTTTATTAATAAATACACCTTAAAATGAAATTCTCATGAAATGGCTCATGCAAAAATATAGCATTTATAAATTGATCACGTGAGGTTAAAATCCATTTATACGTTCTTGTTTTTTATTCAACATGAATGATTTCTACGGTGTGTAAATCAGATTATTCAAAACTTGAATTCATGATGCTTGAAAGAATGTCTGAGCTCCCACAAAGTGAAATAAAACGTTAAAACACAAATACCAAAAGTTCTACAACTTAAAGCTTGTAATCCAATTTTCAAAGGTGTGAACTCAAGTCAAGAATGTTTTTTTTTAAACATTAAGTAGGTTCAGCGGGCTTCCTAGGTGGCACAACGGAAAGACGTTTGCCTTATTCAGTGGAGATCTAGAGTGTGAATCCTGATGATGCCATAGCCATCCGTGACCGGGAGTCCAGAGAGCAAAACTGGCTGTGCACTCAGGGAAGGAAGGGTGGCATACTGTCTCTCCCATATCAATGACAGCGAGGCTATCCTATCATGGGCATCTGTGAGCTCAACCATACAGACGTGGGTGGGAGCACTTCCCTCCTCTGTGCAAAGTGATGCTGGCTTCACGCGCCTTGACGGAAGCAAGTGGTAGCTGTCATAGGATAAGAGAGTTTTGATGTGTTTGATTGGAGGGAATTGGCCTAAATTAGGGAGAAAAATCAAAGGAAAGATCAAAGCCAAACTGAAGCTCAGGTTGAGCTTGGCTTAACTTCATAGATTCTCACGGAACGTCACGGATGCTCATGAAGTTATGCCAAAATACAAATTTTCGAGAATCAGCATGTGTCAAAACCCACACAAAACCACATGCTTCCCTACAGAGGAGGACATGATAAGACTGACTTTCCTGGGGCCTTCTGAAATCAGCTTTTCATTCATACACCATTTCCCGTGTGTGCGTCATCAAGCATACCCTTGAGCATGCATGAGATTTGGTGACTGCAGTGTTGAAAGTGATAAACATGACAGTATGCTTCAAGCAGACAGGCCAGTTTCCTTACCAATATTTATACACACAGAGGTCTTTCTGATATTGTTGCAATAAATAAGAGTGATTTGGTCTAGAGAAATGCTAGCGGACCCACCAAGCGGAATCGATGATACGTTTCGGAAATGACAAGCGAAAGAAAGAGCATGTGTTTAAGTACTCTAAGGAATTTTTGACTCATGATGACTAAGTTACTAACAGCCGCCCTGTTTGTATTTCTCTGAGAGCCATCCTCTTCAAATTTCTATTTTTGAGAGCCTCCTCTTTGAATTTCTTTTTTTGAGATCGACCCTTCAGTCCTGAACCGGAGCCAGTACTGACGAGATCACAACAAAGAAATCACACAGATCTACTTAACACATAGTAAATTTTGAATGAATATAATAGGTACATTAAGAACCATTTATGATTATTTCTTGGAGGAGACAGATGCACATGATCATACAGCTACTGGCAACGGTTAAAGCAATTCTGCATAGTACACTTTTTCCCTGCTGTTTGTCCCTATAGAATGTTTCCTTAAAAACAAAAACTTGGCATTGTCGCAAAAGCACAAAAAGATTGAGGACCAATGTTTTATTCTGAAACTAAACCATCACTACACTGTAGGGAAGTGTGTTGTCTATGGAATCGAATAATAAGATACGATTTTAATAAAATCTAATTAATGCTGGCATGTCTGTTCCTTTTTCTTCTTGCTCGCTTAAATCCGTCTCCCCTGAAGCAAACAAGGATCTGATACACACAGGTTGTGTTTAAATGTCTAGACAGAGAACATCACTACATCTCCTCCATTTGGATCTTAACTACTGAGCCAATGACTCTTGGACATTGTAGATATTGTAGTGCTTTCCTATTTATCATCTCCTGGCTCTGGCCCAAACTCTCTTTAAAAAAAAACACTTCAACAGCTTTTCCAGACATTCCTCAGCATCCCTCTGTGCAGCAGTTTGGCTGCATGTTCTTTTTCCCAGAACCTTTGTTCAATGCCTTGATAGTGAGCTGCATGTATGGCAGAAATGATCCACAAGTAAGCTCTCGTTTGTAGTCGGGAAAGCTTTGTAAAAGTGATGCAATGGTGATGGTTTTGGAGACACCTCCACCATAAGACATCCTTTTTCATGGAACTGGTGTCCTGTTTTTAGGGTGTGATCTCCCACCTTGCACCCCATGTTATAGGATTAGCCCCAGATCCTCTGAAACCTCATCAGGAAAGGCAGTTACTGACAATGAACGAATGAACTTTACTTACATCTGTTGTTTGTTTTGTTTTTTTGGATATGTTGGCTTCACAATATATTGTGTACACTGTTAAGACAATGTCAGAAGTTATAATACAGTTATTTCATAGAGCTTTCAAAAGAGCGAGAGGTCAGATCATTTTCCTTGTGGGTGTTGTGATACATTGCAGCGCCGGTGTCATCCAGAACAACCTCTAAAATTCTGCATTAATAATGTATGGCTATGTAACCTGCTATTTTTATCCACGTTCTTGCCCGTATTAGAGAGGAAGCGAGATGGTTTCATGTGTTTGAAGACTGGCACACAGAGCAATGGCCTGCTGTCACTGACCACAGGAACAAAGCCTGAGAATAGACACAGTGATGTCAACTCTCACCCACTCATCACTGGAAAAAGACAGAGCCATGAAAAGCAAGGCCCAGATTTAAAATATGCTTAGGCATCAGCAAGGCCAAGCTCTCCATTCGTCACTCAGTCCATTTTGTGGCCTGACGGAGTGAGTCAGAGAACGAACCACAGTGTGGAGTGTAAGGATGGCGCTCAGGAAGACCTGAATAAGGACAAGCAGTCAGTCCCACGCACCACGTCATCCTGAATGTCCCGTTTTCTTCACTTAGTCACGTCAAAATCTGCTATCACTTAGTGGTTGCATGTAGTGGATACAAGTAAACAATATGCTGTACTGGTTGACAGTGATCTCTGTTTTGCTGTGATACTGACTTAACCTGAGGAATACTCAACGAATTTAAATCAGAACGGATACTTTGACATACGCTTTTGTATCTCTTGGACTTGATAAAAGCATAACAAATCTGTTTATCCTTTTCAATAATCTCTAAATAAGCTTCATTCTCCTGTAATGATCCTGTAAACATCACATCACGGCAACAGGATTATTGGAATAAAATCTTCTTCATAAATAATACAGGGGGCTCAAGGACGAAAAATCGCTGTGCTAAGCAGCTAAGTGCAGAAAGTCTGAATTCCTGAAATACTGGATATCACAACAGGAAGCACAGACATCAGACGTGCAAGAAAAAAGGAAATGGTGCAATTTGCAAAGCAGGACATTTACGAACACTGATCTGCACTTTCACGTAACCAAGTTTGTCATCAAGTGGTCAGATCTGTGAAGTCATGGCCCCTTTAACTGCTTTTACCAAGTCTGTGTACTCTGTAATAGCTGTGTAATGGTGAGTTTATTGGTGAAAATGAACGGTTGTTAATGGCTACATACTGATCGTGTTAAGAAAAGTCCCAACGTTCAGGCGCAACATATATGAAATGTAAACAAAAGTGTAAAGCCGTGACATTGTCCTTAAGCTAAAGTCTAGAGGCTTTAGGAAATCCATTAGGCTGGAGACATACAAGCAACAGGGAGCAACAACGCATCATTTAGACACATGCTTGACTAAATTGCTTAACTTGGCCTCCACCCAGCTTCACTCACTCTCACTCTGTCTCATAGACACTGTGAAGGTCGAGTGGAACAGACAGCTTGTTTTTCAATCACTGGGCTGTTAAATACTGTTCTGCAACATTACAGATGAGAAAAAGATTAGTAGGGAAGAAAAAAAGAACATGACACTGTGAGTGATCACATCTGCCTTACCGAAGTAGTCAGCCTTAGGCTGGGCATCCATCTCCTTTTCCAGGCGTTCAGTTAGAGCTTCTAATTTTATTTCGGCTGAAGTCGGCCCGGGCTCGGGCTGTATATGGAGAGTGTGGCATGGCAGTTTGAGTGCCTGAGGGGGGCTGTGGGCATCACTCCGAGCTGGCTCTGCAGGAGGGTTCGCCAGGTTGTCTGGAAAAGTCGGACTGCTATGGCCATGAGCATGGGATTGTACTTGACCTTTAGGCTGATGTGCTTCTGGTGGGTTTTGGGCTAACGGGGACAGCTGGACAGCAGAGCACGTTCCAGTGCTTTGAGGAACCCCATTATGGCGTGGGTCTCCGTAGGGTATCTGAGGCAGGCTAGGTGCAGAGTGATGACTAGGGCTCACGTAAGGAGAAGACTGGTGCTGGGAGTCTGGAGCACCTGTGGCTGGTGGTGATGGGAACCAATCAGGCTTCCCAGTGGGTGAGCTCTGACGCAGAGGAGATGTTGCACCGTGGTTAATGTTCGTTCCTTGTGAGCTTGAACTCAGGCCAAGCGCAGGTGATGATGTCTGGCACTGAGGATTGTCCTTAGATGCCCATGCGGCAGGAAGAGGCACAGTTTGAGGATAAGAGATTCCAGGTTCCACAGTTGGATGATGGCATGAGCGTGAGAGGTCTTTATTGTCATGATTACTTCCATAGGTAAAAAGCTTGGCATCATGTGGGCTGGCTGGATGGTGTTTCTGTCCTTCAGGACAAGTGCTCGGTCCTGAGAGGATGGGAGGCTTAGATGCAGCTTCATATCTGGAGCTACTGATAGGTGGTCTGTCTTTGGTGTAAAACGTCCCATCTGCTACTCGGCCATGGCCACCGTTTAGCCTTTCAGCCAGGCTGTTTCTCGCTATCTCTTCTTGATGCTTCTGCATGTGAATTTTGGTCATTTTGGAGGCGAACACTCTCCTGGTTTCCTCAAAGTCGGGGTTATTTCCTGCGACCCTCTTCATGCGGAACAGTCCGTCCTTGGACGCCTCGTACATGTTCAGGTCCTCGATGAATTTGCTCGCTTCGAGCCCCAAATCTTCGTATTTATCCATCTCCACAGCCAGCCAGCCGTGTGTGTTCACAAAGTAAACCCAAAGTTTTTAAAGGATCCTAAACCGTTGTGAGTGAGGAAGTCAGTTCAGAGTTCTCATGGTGTCCAGGAGGAGAAGTGAAGGCGCTGACTCTCCAAACTCCCAGGACAAACTGTACTGTTTATATCCGCTCAGCCTGCAGAAAACACACACACACACACACACACACACACACACACACACACAGGGGGAACCGGGCACAAATAATCCGCGTGGGAAAAGGCGAGAAGTGAGCAGATAATCCCCGTGAGAAACGCTTATATTCACGGAGAGGTGAGAGTTGAGTGTGTTCAGTCCCGCTGCTCATCCGAACTCAACAACTCAGACAGGATGCTGTCCGCTTTAAACCACTCACACTGGGGAGGGACACCAGCTCGGACCGGGATCACACTCCGAGCCTCACGTGAGATTTAACCCCGTGTATAATCTCATCTAATCCTATCAGAGA
The DNA here is from genome assembly GCA_028564905.1 of Leptodoras praelongus. Classification (NCBI taxonomy): domain Eukaryota; kingdom Metazoa; phylum Chordata; class Actinopteri; order Siluriformes; family Doradidae; genus Leptodoras; species Leptodoras praelongus. The sequence goes on along the minus strand of JAOTRJ010000048.1, from coordinate 14,421,036 downwards.
GCATCCCGTTTCTCACAAGAGACAGTGCACACGCACACACCAGCACTGAGCGCGAGCACGCGCCTTCTAACTTTTTATATTGAAGGTAGCCAAGTCTCGCGCGCTTTGTTTTTTATTTAAAGGCACAGTACAACAAAAACCTCAAACACACACACACACACACACACACACACACACACACACACACACACATTTAACAGATCCAGTGTTTGTCAATCCAGTCTCGTTATTGATTTTCCGTCTTTTTCAATCGATAACGCTCCGATGAGCGGAACTCATCCTGACACGTGTCTCCACAGCGACGTCAACAACCACAGCACATTATTGTCAATATGGCTACATTCTAATACGTCTCCGTTTCTAATAAGTCTTCTATAAGGAGGCGTATAGTTAACGTTTTTTGGAAGGAGTCTCCAGTGCCAGACTCCATCGTCAGTGTAAATCTTTGTAACAGTCAGACGCAAAGTGGTTGGCGATATCTTAAGATCTGACTGTCATGTTTGTTTCTATAGCAACAATGTGACCATTTTTTTCTTCTTCGATGTTATCTTCAGCTGGACCGACTGATCATCTCGTGACTTGGCAGCAGAGCCGAGACAAGCTGCGCTATTTCATTCCACGGTGAAATCGACACTATTTATTTTCCAAGACGGCGATGTCAGTGGGTTTAGAATGCTTTTGCTTGACGAGAGGAACGCTGCGAGACGAGACCCGATGAGACGAGACGAGACGAGCACAAACCCCATCACACATCTCATCCCGTCTTTTTTTAGGCTGGTATTTAGTTCCGGCCGTCTGTGGCTTTCTCCGACACTGCAGGCTTTCACCGTCTCGCCTCTCCTCGCAACAACGGAGCCTCTCATGGGCTTATTTTTACCCTCTGCTCCACAGGGCGCTGTGTGAGGGACACTTGTTCATGTGTGTGTGGTAATGGGAGCACTGGAGGGAGCATTCCGTCGTCATCGCATTCCACATTCGCCTTCTTGTTTTGGGATTCTCCACGCTATGTGTGTGTTTTATGCTCTAACGCAGTGATCCTGTGGGGCTACTTCACCACACCGCACCACTTTAACACACTCTTTACTGCCAACACACACAACCACAGCATCCATTACAGCTCCTACATGACCCACATTAGACTGGTATTAGATATAAAGCTATTAAAAATAGATGGCCAAACAGTTTTGTGCTATCCTGTCCCATCATGCACTACAAAACATGATGCATAAGAGGAGCTAGGAACTATTTTATACGACAGATTGATTTGGGGGAGGGGCTAGACCTATCTAATATTTTGGGGAGGAGTTATCTTATGTAAGTTTCAAGAGAGGGTTTAGGAAATGGGGTAAACCCAAGCTAGAGCTTTTTAGATACTGGGGAGGATCCTAGCCTATATTGAAGAAGGTTTGAGGATGATTCTAAGGATGTTTAAGGATTTGGAGATTTATTTTTTAAGTGCTCTCTAACACTTTAATGAGTAAAGTTTATATATTATAGTTATATATACAGTACAGGCCAAAGGTTTGGACACACCTTCTCATTCAATGTCTTTATTTTCATGACTATTTCTATTGTAGATGGCAGGGGCAGGGGTGGCTTAGTGGTTAAGGTGTTGGGTTATTGTGTAGAAGGTTGGGGGTTCAAGCCCCAGCACCACCAAGCTGCCCCTGTTGGGCCCCTGAGTAAGGCCCTTAACCCTCAA
>JAOTRJ010000048.1:14402404-14412409 GCA_028564905.1 Leptodoras praelongus | reverse complement strand
GTGTGTGTGTGTGTGTGTGTGTGTGTGTGAGTGAGTGAGTGTGTGAGTGTGTGTGTGTGTGTGTGTGTGTGTGTGTGTGTGTGTGTGTGTCAGAAAGGGTGACAAGGAGAGAGACAAACTCAGAGAGAGAGAGAGAGAGAGAGAAAGAATATGAGAACGGGTCTGTGTGCAAGTGAGAGACAATATGAAGGAGATAGGAGGAGCATTGATCTTGTGTTGAAATGAAAGTCAGGTCCATTAATGTTGCTGCCCCAACCTTATGGAATTCCTTGCCTTCTATTTCTATTGCCTCCTTGCTTTCTATTTATTCATGCTCCTCTCTGCCTTCTTTAAAAACACAACTTAAAACTTTTTTGTGCATTTGTAAAGTGATCTTGGATTTGTGAAAGGTGCTATATAAGAAGAAGAAGAAGGAGGACATTGTTGATTGTACATTCTAAACACAGGCAGCTTTATTAGAAACACCTAGTCAATTCATGCAATTATCCAATTAGCCAATCATGTGGCAGCAGTGCAATGCATAAAATCATGGGCCAGCAGCTTTGGGTCATGTTCATATCAGCCAATCATCAGAAAGGGGAAAATCTCAGTGATTTTGACCATGGTTTGATTGTTGCTGCCAGATTTTAACACACCACCCTGTCTGAGTTTACTCAGTATGGTGCAATTTAAAAAAAACATGCAGATGGAAATGTCTTGTTAATGAGAGAGGTCAACAGAGTCAAACAGTCTGGTTTGATCTGACAGAAAGAATACAGTAACTAAGTCACCGGGTTGTGACTCCAACAAAACACTTTTGGAATGTAATAGGACGGGAGATTCACAGCATGAAAGTGCACCTGAGAAAAATCTGCCGGACTAGCATGAAGCAATCATATCAACCTGGATATAAATCTCAAAGGAATTATTCTAGCATCTTGTGAAATCCATGCCACGAAGAATTGAGGCTGTTTTGAGAGCAAAAGGGTGACCTGACTGTATATACAGTCCCCTCCACAATTATCCAAATTATTCACATATTATTGGGGAATTAGCTTAATTTCACAGAGAAATCCAACCTTTAATTGAAATTTACTCTGAGCAAAAAAAACCTCAGAGTATCAAGAATCAAAAATTATCTGATCTCTGTGGAAAATGCAGAGAACCAACATTCAACCAAGCAGGACAGTGAGCCATCTTTACTCAACTGTCAATCAACAACAGTTGAAACAAGATGATATTTGCATAAAATCATCTGAAAATGTCAGCTGGTCAATTACATAAAAGTAACATTAAGCCATTAATGTTATATAGTATAACCACTGGCTGATAGCCTTACTGAGTATTTATAGAGGACTTCTGCTCTTTGCCTCACTGAGTCAGCTGCCACAGTCCAATTTCATGTATGAACACAAACATGTGACTTCTAGGTTTAACTTGTGGTACAGGAGTACATACATCTGTCTCTAGAGTATTCAAAATAAGCTCTTGCTACTGCTCAACCATCAAAGTGAATCAAAGGCCAGGCCCTTCTCCCCACCCTCACACCCAGATTAATTACAGACATGCTATAAGAAGACACACTGGTCTTGTTAGGGGGAGATACAGTAGTTTCACTTCCTGCATTCCAACAGACTCTCTAGAGGATCTCATACGATCATGTTCCTAAGTTAACGTGGAGCGATTCGGTAGGCTTTTGAAGACAGTAGATCATTCGTTCTGAGCAGTCTGGGGGGTTGCGCCTGTCACTTCTACTTAACATATATTACAGAACAGCAGAGGAGACTTGATATGGAGGAATTCATTTTATAACAAGATCTGTTATCATAAACTACCATGCTCATAGTTAATAAGTGTAGTTATTAACTTATAGTTACTAAATAATCCACAGTGTAGAAATGTTACAGGCGCTGGAAGTGCGGTGCAAACCGGGTTCTGTGTCTTACCCGGACAGACACCTCGACCGTGTCAGGTGTCTGCAGGTACTCCGGGTCCACTGTGGGCCAGCGCTGCTGCAGTACATCTCCACTACCAAACAATGCAGGGTTTAGAGGGTTTCTCACCTGAGACAAGCCTGAGAGAGAGAGAGAGAGAGAGAGAGAGAGAGAGAGAGAGAGAGAGAGAGAGAGAGAGAGAGAGACTTAGTCTATTATAAAGAAGCACTAATAATACCCTCAGCTGTATAAATGAGATAAATGTAAGTCACTTTGTATAAGGGTGTCTGACAAATACCATTAATGTAAATGTAATATTAATACTACATACTACTTCTACTACTAATAACAGTTATTCTAATTTTCTTTCTTCAGTTTCTACAAGGTTTACATTGTATTCACATTGTATTTATAGTACACTTGACATTCTCACTACTCCAAGCTTATAAAAAATACAAATGCATTATGGCTTATTAAAGGTTACTGCTGCTGTTTATTTTGTTCAGTTCTAGGCTGGTGAGTAAGGCACTGAAAAAATATTTCCACTGCTATGGAAATGGTTTGAAAGACAGTACTGATAGAAGGTGAGAGAGAGAGAGAGAGAGAGAGAACGCAGTTCTCATGTATGCTCTCAGTTAGCATGTGATTGAATTTGCACTGGGGTCAGTTGGCAAGCCCCTCCGTCCTGGGACATGGTAAAATTAGCAGTCTCTCTACGACCCACGCCATTCCTCCAGGAAGGATATGTGTTTCCGTTAAACTTTGTCCTAGTGTGTTTGTGTCAGACTATATGTTAAGAGGGAAAATGGTGCTCACATGTAACTTCATTTTAAATAATGAGAAATGATGCTCCTACTACACATTTTTCAGTTTGATTACACAATCCCAAAACATTTAAACACTGACATACATGCACATCACTTCCCCGTACCCCACATGCTTCCTGTTGCCCCGTTACAAGCATTCCCTGCGGTTATCAGCTAAAGAATGGGGATGTGTCGACGCAGAGGCTGAGAAGCTCAGGTCTTCTGTCCAATGTACATGTGCGACAATAGCTGGATGTGCTGGACACTTGCTTCCCCTGTTACTTCCGGTGTTTTCCACAGCTCATAATTCTTAAGCAGGTTGTCTCTTTGCCAAACTTTCTACACTTTTCTGCTTTTTGTGTAATGGTTTATCTGGACTGACTACTTGAGATCTACATAATACTAATGTTGGGCGCACACACACACACACACACACACACACACACACCCTTGCATAAGAATGAACTTATGGACCAATGAACTCTTCCCCACTTTGAATTCTAACTGAACTTGTAGGAAATCAATAAAGTTTCAAAATTATTTTTGAAATAAAAACAAAAAAAGTATTCAACCGGTTGCTGTGAAGCCCCTAAAGTAGTTCTCATACAATCAATTGCTATGATAAATTCTTCAGTGGAGTTCAGCTGTGTATACTTAAAGTGCCATGTGTTCTCAATAGACACACACCTGCTCCTGAAAAACATGCTGTTAGAGAACATACCTAAACAAATAGCATGATGAAGACCGAAGAACTATTGAAAGAAGTCCATAACATTGTTCTGGAAAAGAATCAATCAGGGATGGTAATAACAAAACCCCCAAACTTTGAACATCCCAGGGAGCACCATTAAATCCATTGTTAAAAATGGAAAGAAAATGACATCCCTGAGGACTTTTACAAGGAGGACGTTAGTCAGAGAAGCAAAAAAGGGATTTCACACCAGTGGGGTAAATACTGCAGTCAACAATGATAACTTTTACACTTTCATCTTTAAATAATCGAGCAAATTACATGAATTCATATGCATAGTGTGGGCTGTTATTCTCTCTGAGTATATTGGAATGGTTAGCACAATTCGTTTGGTTTTGCTGTACACTGCAAACATTTGGGTTGGAGATCAAAAGATGAATATGAGATGACAGACCAGAATTTCAACTTTCATTTCCTGATATTAACATCTAGATGTGTTAAACAACTCAGAACATGCATACGGTCTGTATACAGCACACATAAACAAATAATAGTTACTCAGTAAGGAGTCACTCCTCTCTATCCCATCCTGTATTATCATATTATCATCCTGTATTATTATCCTGAATTCTCATCCTGTATTATCATATCATATATCAAGTATTATTATACTTTATTTATGTTTAAATTATATTACTAGTATTAAGCATATATCATTTAAAGTACTAATATTTCATTTATGACTGCTCTATACTTTGCTGATTATTATTCTACCATCACTTTCCCAATATAAATACAGATATTTCCTCTTTTTCTTCTTCTTCTTCTTCTTCCTCTTTCCTCCATACTACCATGGGCATGTATAAAAAATGCTGAGCAGGACCACTTGACCTCAATTTTGGATGAAGATATCAAAAGGAAAATGTCTAAGAGACTCTGCAACAGGGATCAATATTGTTGCAAGGACAGCAATCTGAAAGCCTGCTCGACTGACTGGGTTTCAATAGGACCAGACTAAGGTGACATCTGCATTTAGATCTACCGGATCTAAAAAAAAAAGTGCACTTTCAATGACTGTGATGCTTGTGCAATGTGTAACTTAAAACAACAAAGACTGTCAATACGGGGTGTGACTGACATTCAGCAAGAACAGACTGCCCAGAACTACCTAAATAGGGACATTAGAGTAGGATAAAAATCTTCAGTTGTGTAAAAAACAAAAAAAACCTTCTCTACAGAAATGTGGAAAACATGATAGTCAGATGAGTCATCCTTCACCATACTGAGAACAAGTGAATGAATGCATGTGTGGTGTACAACAAGAGAACTGCACAGGGTTGAAAGCTTACAATCCAGTGACTCTGTTTTGCTCTGTGGAGACATTTTGCTTACATATTTTGGGTCCACTTGTTCCTACAGAAGGAACGGCCATTGCAAATCAGCAACATTATTCTGACTGATCACTTTTATTCTATGATAAAACATTTCTATCCTGATGGGAAAGGGTCTTCCCGGGGCTACAATGTTCTCATACAAAAAGCATGACGGCTCTCAGAATTGGTGGAGGATTATGAAAATGGTATAAATCACATACTATGGCCTTCATAGTTACAGGATCTCAAGTGAACACATATGGGAGGTTTTGGACAAATTTGGAAGAATTTCATCAAACTTCATTCATACTTACAGTACAGTTCAAGAGACTTGTACTGATGATGAGGCATGTGGAAGCTGTTACTAATATCTATTTTTCCCAATAATTTGACATATTAATGGATATATTAATATATTAATTATATATTGGGATATAAATGGGGAAGTGGTAGCCCAGCAGATTAGGACTGCAACTGTTGGGCCCCTGAGCAAAGCCCTTAACCCACCCCTAACCCAACCACTGAGGGACCTAACCCAGTCCCAAGTCCAGTTGGAGGGCTGCATCATCCGTCTTAAAAACCTGAGCCAGATTAAGACACAGTGACCCAAAGAATGGGAGCAAACTGTTAAAAAAGAAAAAAAAATACTGGGATATGAACTCAGACACACACAGACTCACGCAGACACAGGCAGACACACAGACACACACACACAGACAGAAACACACACAGATACACACACACACACAAACACACACAGACAGACACAAACACACACAGACAGACACAAACACACACAGACACACAGACAGACACAAACACACACAGGCAGACAGACAGACACACACACACACAGACAGACACAAACACACACAGGCAGACAGACAGACAGACAGACACACACAAAGACAGACACAAACACACACGCAGACACAAACACACATGCAGACACACACGCAGACACACACACACAGTTGTATTTCCAACATAGCTGAGGGTGTTGGAATGTTTTGGATGTAGATCAACTGCCACATCAGCACAAACCCAAGAGGATTAAATCCACTACACACACTTAATTTCTCTGTTTAATCCTTTGCATATCTGGTATTAAAATCAACCACTGACCCATGTGGCATTCAGAATAACAAGTGTTGCATGCAAGTTATACTTAAATTATACCTCAGATTAAAATGCTTCATTTTTTTAGAGAAGCGTTAAATCTATTAATAACATGGAGAGTACTTTTCAAACTTTTTTTTTTTATTATCTCCCACATACCTGCCCAAAGCTCAGAGGTCAGGTGAGGGGCCATGGGTGCAGCCATCACACAGAGCGAGACTAGGGCCTGCTCAAATTCCACACTGTGCAGAACCACACGGGGAGACGCTTGCTGTAGGACAGAACAGAGATGAAATTAAAAGCAGACTCATAGGCACAAGCAGGGAGTATGAAACAATGTCATTATATGCCTTTGTGGCTGTGGATTACCAACATGCACCACATTCCTGTGCATTGTAATCCCAACGAAGACAGGTTAAGGCATAAACCTATAGATTCAAAAGTGTGCAAACATATGATTCAGTGAGGAATGCAAGAGTTATACGTGTACAACTTCTTCAGGACAGGTCAAGCTTTCAAGCTTTGTTAAGACAGAGTAGTCATGATGTTTGATTAAAGGGATGATTTGGAACTCAACATATACTTAAAAATGTCATTAGGGTATCTTTACTGTACATGCATATGATTCATCTAAGGGGGTTTTCCATCATGAGTCAGTAGGTGACTCAGTTACCCTGATTTTCCTCAAGTAAAAATACATATTATAGTTATAATGTGGCCAGTGAAATCATGGGCATTGCATGGCAGCAAAAACTGTCCAAGTCACCTAAAATCTGTTTTCAAGATAATACACCTTTGTCTACACTGAATAGCCTAATGTAATCTAAATGGAAATACCATTAGGCATTGGTGAACCTTTAATGGTAAACAAATATAACTAGAGAGGTGCATTTTCTGAAGAAAATGCAAGTGTGATTGCAGCGAAGCAGTGACATTAGCATCAGCACCATTCGCATTAGTGTGTGTGTGTTAGTACGTAGTTTGGGGGGTGCCAATACTTTTGATCAAACACATGATGATGTATTTTTTTTTAAACATACAGTTCCTGGGAGTGTAAATACATTTGATCAGACTGGTCACAGTGTGTATGCAACTTGTTATTCAATCAGAAGTACAGATGACAAAAAAATAGAAATTGAAATGAGAATCAATGGAAGTGGATGGGAAAAAAGGGGAATAAAAATGATTGTGGAGGGTAAACGAGTACTTGATCCCTTCGCCTTATACAAGCGCTCTAATTCCAACCATATCAGATAGTTGGATAGTTGGAACGCTGTCGATTTTTCGAAAATTGTGGCAGTTGAAATCCAGACAAAACTGACGGATAACAATAGTGTGATCGCCTACTGCAATTACACTAATAACAGAAGACAAGTAACTTGGCATTTTGAAACATGCTGGCTCTTAGATTTTCTACAAGGAGTGAAACAAGACAGGAAGAAAGTCACCTAGTGGCATGATGGCATGAATTTGACTATTTTCCTATAACAACATGTCAAGTGCTTTAATCCTCTTATACTATAAATACAATTTTCTCTTTAATAATGATAAAAGTCATACTTTGAACAGTATATAGTTACATTTAATGTTGCGGGACATCCGTGAGACAAGTTAGCTGACACTTCAAGACTTCCAGAGAGTGGAAAAGACTCTCCCTTTTTTCCACTGAAGTTAATCATGAAAAAAGACCTTGTCATTTTACTCATTTTACAATGCTCTGAGTTACTCTGGAATATTCTATAACAACACAGAGGATTTATGTTCTATAAATACGTAACCATAAAACCCCTCATATTTTCTTTTGTTTTTAGCTTGCGTGTCTCTTAAAGGAGTCCGATAACTGTCATTTGTGTACTTTGTGCTCAAAATAATGCCCCTGAAATGATTTAATCATACAGAGCACAACCAGATGTGGCCATGATTGTCTGTGGGTATGCACAAACATCTGTGATAATGTATAAACAAACACATCATTTCCCTTATTACAAACAACTGGTACAAAATCACACTGCATCAAAGCAGGCTTAATAAAAAAGTTCTGCGCGACGACTTTAGTAAATGAGTTTAGTATGTGCACAAATCTCTACAGAAAGGATGAATGTACATGGGAGACTCACTGAGAGTGTGTTGGTCAGACCCATCAACCGTGAGATGGCCGCATTCAACAGGAAGTCTTCTGTCAAGTGAGTGGTGACCTGACAACCAAACACTACACGTTAGTGTCCCCAAAAAAATCTATAAACCCCATTTCCAGAAAAGTTGCAACACTTGCTATAAATGCAAAAAAACTGAAATCTGTAGTTTGTTAATTCACTTCAACTTTTATTTAATGAATAAAATGTCAAAGAAAAAAAATTTCAGTGCCTTAAAACACAAACTTTCTTCTATTTGTTAAATATAAACAAATTTAATTGTCTTTTTAATCCTTTGGTAATTGAAGATACTATTTGTTGCAGTTTTGCAAGTGGACAAATGACAGATTTCAGTTTTTATGGCATTTAAAAAAAAGTGTCCCAGCTTTTCTGGAAATGGGGTTTGTATTTTATTCTCACTTCAACTTGAGCTATGAATCACAAAACAAATCATTTATATGTTCTTCAGTACATTTGTTAAGGCACAGGTTTAAGCCAACAAAAAGCCAGCAGATTTAAACATAAAAGTGGCTTTTAGTTAACTTAATGCAAATTTGAATGTGCTGAGAGTAAAAAGCAGACGACAAAAATAACGTAATGTGTGTGTCCTAGTGATGTTCCCCTGTTAGAGATATTTCAGCTAATGAAAGGGCACAGACAATGTGAACATTATTCCCCTAATCCAGCTGGAAAAATGGGGCCTTAAGGGTGCAAGTTTTTTCCACCAGAAGTTAGGAATTTGATGATGGTGTTACAGCAGTGTGGTGACTTCTCTTATACGGATTAAGGTTAAGGTTAGGGTAAGGAATCCTACATCAGCTGTAGAGAGCTGCAGGTGATAACAGATGCTCTTCAGGCAAGAAGGTATGTGATTGATGGCAGAGGGAAAGGGAGAGAGTATCTTAGAGGCTCTGGTTAGCTCGAACACAAGCCAGGCCTCTTTACCAGCCTGGGCCTCTGGAGGAATCAATCCCAGCCTGGACTATTTATACTGCTCTAAAGCATCATCTGCTCAACTCAACATCCTTTTCCTACACCCTTTATGTTCATTTCTAAGAAATTAATACGGCTCAGGTGTAGATGAACAACAAAAGGGTGGTATTGGTGACAATCTGCCTCTGTTAAATTGTCCCTTCTTAATCATTGAACTCACACACATATATATCAGCGCTCACACTGGTGACATCCAGTGGCCAAAGAGTGCTAGACAAATAAGAGCTGTATTAGTACTTTATTATGATAGTAGAATGTACAATATCCTTTGTTATTATAATCACATAGGCATAATCAGTGTCAATACAGTGTAATCCTCTGACCTGTGCAATGGCTTGATTTTTGTTTTGCCAGATGCTCTGGGCCTCTGACCGCTCTTTCTTGTTGAGGATAGAGGGGTTGGGGGTGACGCCGCCGTCACGAGCTTCTCTCAGCTTAGTGACGAGACCCCAGAGACGAGACTGCCAACGCAGCACACCTGGGAGAGCATCAGCTACACACACACACACACACACACACACACACACAATCAGCATGCTTCTCCCAATTACATTATTACACCCTGTGTTGTTATCTTTGTACAGTAAGCTCTTTTGATGAACTACAATTTATTTACACATGCCATTATATTCTTGCAGTTTGCTACAGTGCGGCATGGAAGAAACGGAATTGTTCTTAATAAAGTATTACAAAGTTACTATCTAACAAATTTAACAAAGCGCTGAAGATGAATGAAAGAACGAATGAAAGAATTCAAAACAGGCTAAAAAATTAACATTCAATATGGACACTGACATGGAGCTTGGAAGCTGATGTACAAATAAAGGATTTGAATAATTTCATAGATTTTAATTATATATACACTCCTGATCGAAATCTTAAGACCAGCTAAAAAATGTGAAGACTTTGCATTTTGCACCACTGGATCTTAAGAAGGTTCTAAGCAGAGCTTCACAATGCTAAAAGAAGAAATGGGAC
>JAOTRJ010000048.1:14254115-14264997 GCA_028564905.1 Leptodoras praelongus | reverse complement strand
ATAATTATGGTGATGGAAGTCCTTACAAGGATAGCAGTATAATCATGTGTGTGTGTGTATTTGTGTGTTTGGGAAATAGAAAGGGAGAGAGGGAATTGCATCAGGTCGAGTGTGTCTTATTATTTATGTGCTGCATTCTAGCTTAGAATAAAGGTCTGAGTGTCTTTACCTATATGTGTGTGCACGTGTCTGGGGCTGACATGCAATTAAAAATGCATCATATGAAGAGCCAGGACGGGATTTGCCGCAGTACATCTCTTCTTACCGTGCTGACAAGGGGTATTATGAAAGTGATGCAGCAGTAATTAGTCTTTATGCAAATGGTGACTCATGCAACATCCTCATTTTGATCATCTATAAGCAGCCTAGACATAGAAGTGCAATGTCTAGATGCCAGAATCCAATTTGCAGCTCAGTGTGCATGACTGCAGTTTGCGAATTTGCTCTGTATATATTTCTGTATCTGGAATGAGATAGAATGACAAAAAGGGAATGTAAAAATGATCAAGACCCGCTGGGGAATGCATTTTTTAAGACAAGAGTTTCAAAAGGATTGCAAACAGATTTCTTTTGTAATAGAAGACACTTTGACATCCTTCTTCCCAAGAGGTTTTTTTTTAAGTATGGAGAAACTTTCTAATGTCTCCAGGATAACAGTCTTATCTAGAAAACTATGGTATGATCTGTGGTAGTGGACAGAGAAACTTGATTTCATGTTCGACTCCCTTCACAATATATGTATGGCAACCTGACTAATGTTATTTTTCATTAGCTTTCCAGAAAATAGCCAAAAGAAATGAAAAATTGGGTTTCAACCAAAATGGGATTTGAAAATATTTTTTTCCCCTTGCAAATAATATACTTTGATATCCGTACTTGAATGTTTAAAAATGATATGTTTAACCAAAATGACATGGTTATGATTTAGTTGCATTATAACCTTGCCTTGGCTGTTTGCCTGCAGCGATCGCCTTGGGTAAGGATCCAGTTTAACAAACTAAGCTGTAAATGCATTCAGTCTGCCTAAACATGTCTAATACCTTGCTGGCTAAGTGTTCTTTTCTGAGGATTTGCTTTTGTCTAGTCAGGCAGCGTAGCATAAAGGGCATCATAACATCAGTTTGTAATCAATGACCAAATAAATTGTAACTGTGGGTCATTTAAATCGAAAACATTTACAATAACTGACACGAATAACGAGAAATCCAGTCGACTGAACGGAATTGAACAGCGATGATTTCCCCACTCGTGTAGACATCAATGGAGATCAGTAAAGTAAGAAGACTTAAGAGGCTTGTGTTTAAATGACATGACTGACTTTTCTCTCATTATCTCATACTCCATTTTAAACGTAAGATCAAAAACAGAGCAGTGATGTTGTTTGTCCATAAACAGATTAGGTTACAAATGAAAAGGTATGGTTGGATGAAAAGAAACAGTCCAGCCAGTCTTAACTGTGTCGTGCCACACAGCCGAGCTCTGTCTTTTTAACTATGTATCAGATCTTTTTTTCTTTTCTTTTTTCTTTTTTTTATTTTTAGACAAGACGTTTTGTTTTTGGATTTCAATATTGAAGGCATTCTCTTTCTCTTAGATAGAGTATTCAGAAGCCGCCTGTTTGCCCTTGAGACACAGAGTAAAGAATTGTTCTATCACACACACACACACACAGCCTATGAGATTTCTCTCTCTGTCTTTCTTTTGTGTGTGTGTGTGTGTGTGTGTGTGTAAGTGTTTGTGTGAAGTAGCAGTGAGGTTGACTTTGGCAGGCTGGATTTATGCCAGTGTTAGTCTTGCCTTGTAGCATTTTTGGCCACTTTCTGGAGACAGTGTGTTATTACAGTATAAAGCTTCATGATATGATCAAAAAGCGATTCTGATCAAAAAGTGATTCTGGTGAACTCAGGATCGTCCTGCCTTTACTTGACGAAAATGATTATTATTATTATTATTATTATTATTATAAAAATAACAACAATAATAAATAATAATAATAACAACAATAATAACAATTATTATTATTATTATAAAACAACAACAATAATAATAATAACAATAATAATAATAATATTAACAATAACAATAATAACAATTATTATTATTATTATTATTATTATATAGTGCTCTGTCCTCACAATGCACATAATATTAAGTCATTATTCCAATCAGGCTAGTGTCTTTCTCTTCTCTCTGTACGTTTAGTTTAGAGGTGACTGCATGCTGTGCTAGGTGCAGAGCTTTATGACAGCTTATTTATGACAAACTTTATTTTGCTCAGATTCATCAATGTTTCCACATGCCTGTCATCTCCTGTCATTCATGAATTCCAGTAGGCTTTTTTTCCCTTGTTTTTCTGGTTGTTGAATCTACTTCTCCTCTTGGCAGCTACAAAAAAACAAAAAAACAAAACAACAACAATAACAACAACAAAGCTAATAACCTGGCATGAGATCTGTTTGGCTACTGTTTGGCTGTGATAAGGGTCCATTACAATTTTCTTGTTTGTGCAAGAATTAGACTAATCCAGTAGTATGTAACAATTTATTTACGTTGTATTGATAAAGAGAACAAGGGTTAGAACACAGGTTAAAAGCAAAGCATGAAGTGAGGTGAGTACAAACGGTAAACCAGCAGTGTGGAAGTGTATAGTGGGGAACATATAGTGGGGAGACTGAGACACATCAAGCGGTGTATAATTTTAGAGACAGTAGAAAGCGACAGTGTGAACCAATGCGGTTAGGGCATGCGTTTGCCTTTTGCTCAAGTAAGAAATAAAGCATGCAAGTCAAAAAGCATGCATTTCTATGCGTATGCATATTCTCCTCTTGAATGAAGCATATGTTTTGCGGTGTTCTGGACATTTTTTATGTAAACTTTATTCATATGGTATGTTGCCCTTGACTTTTACTTTAGAAGGCTGAAGCGCTGCTAGGTTTAACATTATTATGAATGTATAAAAACAGTTAAAAAATTCTGATACTTGAGTTACAAGATGATTCTGACATGTGGCTCATTAGCAGCAAGTTAATTCAGGTGTCTGTGTGATTTCAAAGACATAAGCCCTGAAAGAGAGCGTAGCAGTGCAGAGCCGTGGGTGTGTGTGTGTTTCGGTGTCGGTGTCTGTGCTTGACTAGAGACTAAAAACATTTGTTGAAATGCGAAAGTAAATTTCAGGGAAAGAGCCCAGTGAGTTTCCTAAGCCTGTTTCCCAGAGTTTTCCTCTCATCATCCACACCAGTGTTCTAGCTCTACACATTGTTAAGAGTTTTACTTCGCATGATGTTTAATTAGAATGAAACAGAAATATATTATAAGATGAGCATAAACATGCCTAAAACACTCCACAGTAATTACACACATTACCTATTGCATTTATCATCAAAGTCTGGCTAATGGTTTGAACGGCTAATGGTTTGAATGAGCACTAACTCAAAGCTGTTACCGCACTTATTGTATTTATTATTGCAGTTTTATATTCCATATGTCTTGTTTTTGCAGGTTTTGTGTAGCTTAGGAATACTAGGGTTCTGGGACTTATAACGTCTAATAGGTAGTACATGCCTAAAAATCTAGTAGTATTACAGCTCAAAGTAGCTTGAATTCAGGTCTACCAGCCTTAGCATTGGATATTCCAAGTTGATGACTAAGCACTCTTGTAAGTCGTTTTGGATAAGAGCATCTGCTAAATGCCATAAATGTAAATGTAAATGTCTGGGGACTGCGAAAGCTAGAACGCAACTGAAGTGGGTCCAATCTGAGATCCCACTCTAACTGACTTTGAACCACCATCCCCATGTATAAGCCCTACAGAGCACGAGAATTTCATTTCCATAACTTTAAAGAAAGACCTCGTACATGACAATAATATTGTATGAACATGACTATGACACAGTGTGCCAAGTCACATTAGCATATAATAATAAGACTTGATAATTAGGTTTTCATAAGTTGCTGGATAACAGTGAACATATATTGTATTGAAAACTTTCCTCTACAATAGATACATCAGATATAATATTTATAGCATGGGTATACTACATTGAATAGAATAAAGAGGTTTTAATCACTTTATTGAATTTTTAAAGTTGCAGATATTATAGGAAGTGTTAGCTGTTATTTGTGTATCTGTTCTGTGTTGATCTTGTGAGTTAGATGCAATATTATTTGTACTTCCCTGCAATATCTACAGCCAAAAGCATTTCATTTTCTCAGATTAGATGAAATATCTAATCAGCACTGAGTGATTGGGTGACAGAAGGCAATTAATTTGGGCCACATTCTCACATCTTAGAAACGTGCTCAGAAATCACTAATGAGACAGGTGTTTATCCTAAAGAAGGTCATTCTTCTATTAAGTCAATGTCCTTTCATGTGTATTAAGAAGACTGCTGCAAATATGCAACAATAGCTTATGTGCCTCTTATTTCATATGGCCTAGGACATTATGTAGAAATGACTGCATTGTCAGTCAGTTTATTTACCTTGCCTGGTGATACTGTGTGAGCAGACAGAGGGAGAGAGAGAGAGAGAGAGAGAGAGAGAGAGAGAGAGCAGGTGGCCTTGCTATTGCCTTAAATGTCTGAAAGCAGATTGAGACAACACAATGTATCAGCATCTCAATAACACTGAGCTGGAATAGCATTGTTTCCTTGCTCATTGTGATTTTTGACAGAAATTGAGAAAAAAAAAGACAGTGTCAGATACTGCATTTTTAGTGGCATATTGCTTGGAGGGAATTACAGAATAACAATGTGAGCAATGTTTGAATGGGAAAACAAATTGTAACTATCACAGTTACACGTATACAGTATTGGAATTTCCTGTCTTTATTTGGCGAGGACTGATTTGATTCATATCACTATATCGCTGTAGGGAAAGAGGTGCTGAATTACTGTGGAAACCAAACCCAGCTCACCTGCCAGTGTGTGTGTGAGGCATACAGCACCTACAGGCAATCACCATACAGAGAGCAGCGCTCTCAGCTTCAGGGGGTTAATTAGAGCAGTGAGTGGTGTCCAACCACAGCCTGCTGATTTATTACTCACTATCAAGGGTCATGGGGTGTTACCAAGGAGAAAGGTCAAGAACAATCAAGTGGCTGATGTGTAAGTGTCTTTAACATGTTGAGGATGCACAGATTTTTTTAAGTGCAATACAATGCCATCTTGAACTATCTTGAACTAGAGGGTTTACAATCATATCTTTACCTCTAATACAATGCAGAGAAAAGGTCACCCAGTTTAGCTGTGTTGCAGAGTCAGTAATCCCAAATAGGTCACCTATACTCTAGAAGTTACTTGTTTACCAGTGCATCATGTACAAATTACTACTTCACCCAAATACATCATCACAAGCACTTTCTGTCCTCCTGCAGTCCTACACCCCAGCTTGTTCTCTCTACTCATGGTGCCTAAGACCAGAATGACATCATGGGGTACAGATCTTTCAGTGCCACCTCCCCCAGACTTTAAAATGCCATCCCCTATGGCCCCTCTAAATGTTCTTCCTTCTATTGTAAAAATGCAGCTTATACTTTCATCTGTATACCTCTTTTATCCTAGTAATTGTAAATTGACTTTGCGTGTCAGAAAGGCACTATGGAAATTGATTGTATTATTATTAGTAATTCCATATAATCCCAGCACAGGCACCTAAACTCTATGGATTATGTAAAATGTTTGCCAAGAAAGAAAATGAAGATATACTGATTACTTATAATCTTATAATATAATGATGGGCATTTTGTCTTGAATTGTATGTTGAATATAAAATTGATATGCCATGGCCTTGATCTCAATCTAATTGTAAACCAGTGAGATTTTGGAGACCTGTGTTAGAAGGCACTCTCCACCATCATCATCATTTCACAATGTCTGTTAGAAGAATGGTGGTCATCCCTCCAGTACAGCTCCAGTAGAATGGACGCCAAGGTGCATTCAAGTTGTTCTAGAGACCTTATAAAGATACTTTTCATTTTCCTTTGATTGGTAAATGTTATTTGTATATAGCGTCTAGACAGTCACAGAATTCATTTATATTGGTAACTTAGATAATTAAATTAGATATCGAAATGGCTTATTTAGATTGTATTATGTTTGTATGTTTGCTTTAATCAGATTATAGTAAAATCATATTATAGTAAAAGGAATGGCTATTATATTGTCTAGAACTGAATACTGAGTCTGACAGTGCCTGGCGATATAATGCACAAGGCTTTAGGTCCTTCATGTTACAGGATAGCACTAGAGTTTATCTTCTATTATGGAAGCATATCAGTTTGATTTGTTGAATTGACAGAGATTAGTCATGCTAGCACTCACTCTGAGGATATCACTGATAAGAATGACAGGTAATTGATGAGAGAGGAGATTACACTACCTCCCCTTTTTGTTATCTGCCCATGTCCTGTTATACAACACCCCAGTCAGGTAGCCTGAGATGGAAACGAATGGGCAAGCTGTGCTCAGGGGGCGACAACAGATTGTGGGTGTGTGCTATAATCTTCCTTCAAGTATTTCTCCGTCAAATCAGCATTCCACTGAAACACATCTGTACAACACTAGATATCATCTCTCCTAACTGTCATTATGGCAGATGAATGACTGAGACTCTGAACACCCTCACAGCTGACAATTTAAACACCACTACCAACAATGGCAGAGGCATTGGGAGCATTGTGTGGATTCACATGGATCATATTTTGAATGTGATAATAATGAATTGTAATTTTTTACAAAAAAAAAAAATTATTATTATTACTTTCTGGACAGACTGTTATTCCTTTCTGTTGATCCTGTTAGCAGCAGTATTGATCTGTATCACATCTCACTCATGTATACCAATCAAAATGTTCATTCCAGTTATCATCCTGAAAATAGCTGATCTAATTTCATCAGGTTAATACCAAAAAAAAAATATGCTAATTTGTTGACATAAAATCATATACAAGAAATCATATTATCTTTCGTTCATATTCATTTGCAGTGGATCTTGGATTCCTGGGCCTGAGGGGAGGTCATTTGCTCTGCCAAGTAACTAAATGTAAATGTGCGTTTCATAGCTCCACGGTTAGTATTTTCAGTGTTGTACACAGCCAGTTGACTAAGTTCACTCATTTAGGAAAGCACTAATTTGCTTTACAAATAGAATATAATTTGGTCAGCTCTCTTTACCTATATCTTCCCCTTATATATTAAGATTTAAGAGAAAAAAAACTTAGATTTTTTGTGTCCTCACTATCCATGATTCTCAAAAGCAAAATAGATGTGCCTCTCACCCAGTACTGACAACACAGAAAAGGTTAATGGTTGTGTATTTCAGGACTGTAATTCATTCTGTTCCTGTTATCTGACTGTGTGCTGCACATAGCTTTGCATATCTTTGAATTCATTACAGCCCTTTAGTGACAGAGCTTGTTGGAGCCTGAACCATTGCTCCATTCGGGATGTGTAGTCCTTTTTGTCCTTCAAATGCCAAACACTTAACACAGTTGCGCCATATTATGGCTCTGTCAGATAGAGTCCAGAACATGAATGACAGCATGGTGAGAAAGTTAGTCAAGATCAAAAGGAGAATCTGGGATGTTAAATATCATCCAGCAAACGCTGAAATAATTGGAAGAGAAAATGTGTGCTAAATTTCTTTTCAGTCTGACTCTCCTGGTAAAATTCAAACAGGGGTTCTGATGGAGAAAATGAATAATGTTGGCCAGGTGTACCTTCAAAATAGAATAAACAATGCAAACACCAAATGTGCTTATAATGAGCTGTTTCATCATGGGAGAATCAGGCAGACTCTCTGTACATTCGCAATGTCTAACAGGGGAAGAGGCTGTCTGCGTTGGAGTTTTTCGCATGACTGGCCTGAGCTGCTCTTCTATCAGTGCACTACAGTGTGACACAAAGCTGGGTGTATGCTGACATGGCATATGGTGCACATACTGCTGACTTAACATAAGTTTGCTTATTGTAAATTAGTTTCGTGACTGCATACCAGTCAGATGTCACAGGATATGTTCTTTGCATTATTAATTGCCTTGTTAATTCTGTTACTTAATATTTCTCATCGTGAGAGCAGCTAAGAAGGCATGGCAGGTGATCCTACCCACCACTACACTAGCCTGCTGCCATCAGGGAGGAGAATGCAGAGTCTCTGGGCTAGAACCAGCTGAGGGACAGCTCTGTCCACCAGGCCATCAGGTTGCTCAACTCTCTCCCTGCCCCCCCAACCCCCCCCCCCATCCTTTCCCCTTTTGCCACCTGCACACACACATTGGATCCTGCATCCCTCCCCATCAATATACAATCTCAGCATCCCAACACCCCCCATCATTACCGGACTTTGCCATCATCAAGATCTTGTTACGCACACAACACTTTAGGCATAACCCATAAGCACATCGGATTTTCACTACTGTTTATAATTGCACTAGACATACCCACAGGCTTTAATCTGTTAGACTGGCCTTCCCACGAGAGCCTAAACCATTTTAAAAGGAAATAGATCTTTAGTTAGACACCACAACACTTTCCCCATTTCTACAGAGTCCATTGATCACATTATAATGCTGGTCATAAATCTTGGGAGATTGTTAAAGGTGATAATCTCTGGTTCACTCTGTATGGGATTTATAATTTACAGGTGCTGAGAGGTGAATGAAAACAGTGAACACAATGGGAAGGCGATGGAGGGTGAAAACGAGTCTATAATTACTTCTCTTTCCTCCCGCAGCATTCGCTCCCCCAGACATCGGTTATGCCAGCTAAGCATCAACTTTCATTTAGTGCTTGTTGTGCAAGACGTAGAACGGTAGAGAGAACTGGATGTTATCTGAACACCCTCACAGCTGATGATTTCAAGCTACCAACAATGGCAGTGGGAATTGGGAGCCTTGGGAGCCTTCAAAAGGATCATATTTTGAACGTGATAATATTGATTCGTAAATTCTTTCAATAAATAAATAACAATTTTATTAAAATTCTCATTACTTTCAGGACAGACCTCACATTAAGGAAAACACTCATTTGAATTGTACGTCAAATGGAAAGACAGAACTTTCTTAAAATTGTCAAAAACAACCCAGAACCACCATTTGTTTCCTTTTTAAAGCATTTTCCCCATTTTAGTTACCTGCCTATTCCTGTGTCAAATGGAAAGACAGAACTTTCTTAAAATTGTCAAAAACAACCCAAGACCAATATTTTTTTCCTTTTTAAAGCATTTTCCCCATTTTGATTACCTGCCTATTCTTGCCCACCAGCCAGCTCTCCTCTATTATTTGACAGCTACCAATTGAGGAGGATGATGGCTAACACATGCTTCACCCAAAACACATGAAGCCATCCCCTGCATTTTTTTCAAACTGCTCCTCATGCTGCATCACAGGGCAGCAAAAAACATGATGCTAAGAATTTTATCTAACTACTTATTGTCCCCTAAATTGTACATCAAGTAGTCTAAACTTTCAATTAGCACTTTACTTACCATTCCCTCAAAAAGCATTGGTACCGCAAACCAATGTTTTTGCTTTTGTTATACACTGAAGACAGTTGGGCTTGAGATCAAAAAGTGACTATGAGATAAGAGATCAGAATTTCAGCTTTAATTTCCTGATGTTTATATCTACATGAATTCATCGACTTGGAGCATGCTGCCATTGTTGGCAGAGCACCCAATTTCTAGGTGAGCTAAAGTATAGGAAAAGATAGTCATAAAGTAAATCAAAGTAAATAACGCTTAATATTTGGTTACATATTCCTTACTAGCGATAACTGCATTAAGGCACTGATCCACCAATGTCACTAAGCTGTTGCATTCTTCTTTTGTGAACCTTTTCCTGGCCAGTCTGGCCAGTGTGTTTTCAGTCATTGTCTTGCTGCATAATGGAGTTCCTTCCAATTAAATTGGAAATTGGATGCATTTCTCTGTTAAGTGACTGACAGAATGTTTTTTGCATTCTGCTGTTACTATCATGACTTACATCATCAGTAAAGATTAGCGAGCAATCATGCAAGCCCAGGCCATGACACTACCCCCATAGTGCTTAACCGAAGAGATCATATGTATTGCTCATAAACAGATCCTTTTATTCTCCACACTTTGGTCTTTCTATCACTTTGGTTGAGGTTAAATCCTGATTCCAAAACGTTTGTTGCTCATCTCTGTATTTCTTTGCAAATTCCAGTTTTGTGACTCTTATGGATTGTGTCTTGTGGTATGGCCTCTAAATTTCTCTAAATCTTCCTCAAATAGCAGCTTGTGGTGCCTTTACCCCTGTCCTGTGGAGTTTGTTGGTGATGTTGCTACCTTATTTTGGGGTTTTTCTTCATAGCTCTCACAATGGTTCTGTCAATGTTTCCTTAGCTGACCTGTCTGATGTCTGGTTGTAAGTACACCAGTAGTTTTGTAGCCTAAAGCCATGGCTTGCACAGGCTACGTTATAAACAATTATAAAGAGCTTCGGTAGCTTTTAAACGACACCAGACCCTCTTATTATGTTTCAATCGATCATAAGATTGAAAGAAAAAGCTCTTGAAATGTTGCTGGTCCCGTCCAGAAAAATCAATAATGAATCAAAGCTTCTGGGGGCACTTGAGCCATTTCAAGCCTTGAGGTTTCTCATTTGGTCTTTATTTCAGCAGAGTAGAAAGAAATCTTTCTCTACAACAGTATATTGGTATGATTTAGGAGAAAGTCTCTTTTACTTTATTTTTCCTTTTAGCTGTCCCAAGATGGGGGTCTTTATTTAGAAAGTAAATTGCTGTGTGAAGGCAGGGCCAAAGGGCAATTGGAATTTGGGTGTTGACATTAACACAGGGAAATAGAAAGCTATTCGCATTCAGGGACACTTTGGGAGGAAGAGGGAGAGAGAGAGAGAGAGAGA
>JAOTRJ010000048.1:14005027-14016885 GCA_028564905.1 Leptodoras praelongus | reverse complement strand
CCATTTCAGGTGACTACCTCTTGAAGCTCATTAAGAGAAAGCCAAGAGTGTGCAAAGCAGTAATCAGAGCAATGGGTATATATGCTGGGTTGCCAGATAATTAAGTACTTCCAGCCTGCACTTGTGGATGAAGTAAAATCAGTAAACCAGTGTTTCCTCTCCTACTCACAGACCATAAAAGCAACCTCTCCTCTTGGTGACCCACGTGTGACTTATAACCTGGAGGAGGGTCAGGTTCCCGAGACTAACATGCCTGTGCGTTTCTACATCAAACCCAACCGAAGGGACAGTTCAGCCTCCATTCTAGTAGCTGAGCCGCTGGACTATGAGACCACTCGCTTCTTCACCCTGCGTGTCCGTGTGCAGAATGTTGCAGCGGTCCCACTCGCCTCTTTCACCACTGTCTATGTCAACATCACAGGTACGAACTGACTAACACACACTGAGAGGTACTGTTAGCTATGACACACTGTGAGCCATTACTATAATGTAGACTTAGAGTTGATAGGCTAGGAATATCTGCCAGTCTTGACTTTTGTTGGCCCACAAGTGGAAAATTGCTTCTTTAAAAAACAACCAAGGTTACCATGGTTTCTCTTTGGTTACTGGTTTTAAGGTTAGGATTAGATTCTTACATAGCAATAATTAGCTGTATTAATAATGGGTAGGATAGTGTATACTGTAGCATGTATGTTTGAGGATGGGGGTGTATATTTAGCATGTATATTTGAGGATGGGCAAAGAAGCAAAAAAGCAGTAAGCATTTACAGCAGGGAAGAACAACACTTGAGAGCACATCAGCATTAATTGGGGGAAAATGGAGATTGAAATGGAATGAAGGGAAGACAAAAGCCCTCAGAAAGCTTATCTGAGAGATGTTGTAATCAGCACTCTGCAGGGAAGAGCCAAGCTCCTCTTACAGCCACTCACCCACACACCACCCCTGCCTGCTGTGAACTTAGCAGCCTTCTTCTCAGCTGCCACTCTTATATGGAAAGCACATGTTGCACCACTCAGTAGAAACAGGGGATTTTATTCATGTCGCACATCATTATGAAAGCTGTGTCCAGTGTGTGTGTGTGGGTGTGTGTGTGTGCTCGCTGCAACCATAACAGACTGTGCCCTTTTTCTGTTTCTCTCTCTCTTTCTCTCTCTCTCTCTCTCCTGTCCATCACTCAGATGTAAATGACAATGTTCCCTTTTTCATGTCGAGCACGTATGAAGCCACAGTGCCCGAAGGGGCTGAGATTGGCACTTCAGTGGCCCAGGTTTCAGCCTCTGACCTGGATTCTGGCCTTCACGGCATGGTAAGCTCACACTACGCAAATTCCAGCTCTGCATGCCTCACTCACTTCTGAGACACTTCTATAAGAACATTATTTTCACTTTGCTAAATTACAACAGATGAATTTGTATCTTAATGCAGACCAGAGTTAGGATTATAATTCATGGTCTTGGACAACAGATTTGGAAAAGAACACCGTCTCCTTCCTGCATGCTGAAGACACAATGACCTCATCTCCCTCCCCAAGAGTTTAAGCTGTAGCTTCCTGCCAAGGCTTTTTGGTCAAGGACTGAATAGAATACAGTTACAGCTGCACATTCAGAAGATGTATGCATGCATCGTATGTGCAAAACTAATTAGAATTATTTTTCTAATTCAGTGCCTAAAGTTTGGTACTTAAAACTTATATTTTGTTTTCTAAATGTTTTAACTCAATGACACAATTTTTCTAAATATTCTCTCCACTTTGTTGTCCATATGCTGTCAAAATATAGATTTGATGCCAAGAGCTAATACTAGATAGATTTAGTGCTATTGTGTTAATGCTGAGTTATTGAGTTATAATGAATTAACGATGGGTGACTGATATCATGATATGTAACTGTATTTTTCTGCACATACCATTCAGTGCTTTTGATGTAATTCTAGGTAGATATGTTTATCTACAATGTATGTGTTGTCCATATTGGCAGGCAGGGCAGAGTCCAACCATTTACATTGGCTGGCCACGTAGGAACAGCTGTACACCTGCTCATTCAATTAACGAGTCAGCCATGTGGCAGCAGAGCAATGCATACATACAGAGACAGGTCAAGAGCTTCAGTTAATGTTCATATCAAACATCAGACTGGGGGGGAAATGTAATGTCACTGGCTGACCCTGCCATGGTTGTTAATGCCAGTATTAAAAAAACACATAGTGGTGGTTCTGAGGCAGAAATATTTTGTTGATGAGAGAGTATAGAGGAGATGGCCAGACATTGGCTTTTAGACCAGACTACATGTTTCATTTAAAAAGTGGTGCACTGTTAATAAAAGTCATGTCCACTGTCAATTCCCTATTGGGACCCTAAAACTCTAATATATACTCCTAAAATACACCATACTAAAAAATACTACATTGACAGCATGCACTGTTGCCTATATGAATGGTACAAGATTAGCACAAAAATTGTTTTTAATGTCTGTGAGTAGCAAAAGAGTTAAACGTTCCCTGATGTTACTGGTCAGAAAAGAGTATTATATCATGATGTTGATCATAATGCCGTATTGTGCACCTCCAATTCCAAATGCCAATTATATCTCTAGTTATATTTATTTACCTGACATGACAATTTTTTTTCCATCAAGGTCAATTACATCATTCTGAAGGACCAGAGTGGAGACTCTCAGTTCTTTAGCATTAACCCACACACGGGCGTCATCCACACACAAGCCACCTTTGATCGCGAACAGAAGAGTTCCTACCTGATTGAGGTTCAGTCCCAGGACAGCTCAGAGTCGGCCCGGCCCGGACAACAGGGTCAACCCAACTCAGGTGTGCTTATTCAGTTTCAGTACTTATTCATTCACATCCATAAACAGCATGAACCATAGAGCAGGCCTGAGTAACTAGCTCTACTCGTTACTATAGTGTTTGGAAGTAGGAATGTCACTATCAAGAACTGATCTTGATCAAGAAGTGATCATAATAGAGTTATGTTATGTTATGTAACATAAAAGTTATGTAACATAAAATGCCACTATACATTATATACACTGACATACCATAAAAACTACCAGTTAATACCACAGGATCTTGGAGGGAACATTGCACAGTCCTCACACTGATGTTTAGACCCCAGCATTGAATTCCGATGTTACTTGAGGCAGTGATGACTTGTGCCAGCTGATTCTGGTCACGTTCAACCCAAAGTTTTTTTACGCCCACAAAGTTGTCGTAAGTTGGAGATTTTGCCAGAAGTCTTGCAGTCATGGTACACCCTTGAAATGCTCACAAAAATACAGGAAAATCCAAACTTTGCTTCTACTTCTGAAATGCTATGACCCATCTCACAAGGTCCAGCTATTAAACTGTGTTGAAAATCACAAAATCATGATAACTTGGCATTTTCACAGCAGAAACAGCTCTAGAAGCTTCCATAGATGTCAGTCGCTTTATATACTTGCTGGCGGATGCAACCAATGATGTGGATAAGTGGTGTTGCTATGTAATTTGCATAAGCTCCAATAAAAGTTTTTCTGGTACTTCAGTATACACTATTCCATAATCCTTATGCCACAATGCTTATTAATACTCACTGACATTAATAGCTTTGCTACATTCTCCTTCTCCACAGACACAGCCTACGTCAGGATTTTTGTCACAGATGTAAATGACAACGCCCCAGCCTTCTCCCAGCCTGTATACGAGATCAGTGTGGAGGAGGACAAGGAAGTGGGCTATGTAGTCATTACCGTCACTGCTAATGATGAAGATGAGGGTAAGACCTTTGATTGCTGCCATGATGGCGACACAACAGAAAAGCCTATGTCTGTTAGATAACGTTTCTAGGTAAAGCTGCAATATATGCTGGTGTAGAGGTAAGGTAGCTCTAGGCCCTCCCTACAGTACACAGCTTATTTACGGATACTGTCACCTGTCTGATTTTTAATGTGGATTCCTCGTACTGCATGAATCTCTAATGTTATTTTTGACAGCTGGAGGCTGGAAAAATAATCATAGTGTGAGGTAAACCTAGGTTTTTTTCCCTACTGAGCTTGTTAGCAAATCTCTATGGTGATTGTGGGAGTGACACATTCAGGCCCCAGAGGCAGCTATTTGATGTTGGTGCCTTTCTTTTGTTTGTCTCAAGCTGTTTTACAAAAGAAAGAAATAAATAAAACCGGCTGCTGCTGTAATGACAGGTGAACCCTTTGCAGGAAGGATGCTGAGAACCAGAGAAAGCACATTTTACGATTACTTCCTAAGATTCACCTTTACCAAGCACTCAGGCAAATTTTCAAAACATAATATCCTGTATAAAGTAGACAGGTCCACATTTGCCATGACACAGAATAGTACTTTGGTAAGTCTGTAGCTGTGCTCAAGGAGTACTCTAACTCTATACCTTCTTAGAGCTTCCTGCATTTGTGGTACATTCTTTGCTGCTGTGGATATTTCCATATGGACACCTTAAAGAGTTTACACTTCCTAAAACCAGTTCTATGGCCAACCTTTGCTTAAGTAGATAATCTCACCTGAATAGTATAGATTTGTACCTTCTGCTGTAATCATAAAGACTGTCCTGTGGTTATTCTAGGATTCTTATTCACAATGAGAGCATTCCAGTTATCCTTTTAACATACTTAGATTAGATTTTTTAAAATATAGTATACAACTGTGGAAGGGTAACGATTTGTAATCTCACTAAGTAGTCTCTAAGAGTTTAGGTTCCTCTCATGTCATTTGAATGACTGGCTTGCTCATTGCAGATCTTAATCTACAGCCAGATTTGTCTGTCTTTTTGTGTTACAGTATCTATAGCTATTTGAATAGAATTTTAACAAAAGACTAGGAACATCAAGGAAGGACACAGAGGCATGTAATATGGAAACTAACTCCACTTCAAAGAACTGAGGCTGTGGCTGACAAGAACATGTGGCTTTAACTAGGAAGTGCTATGATAATAATAAATACAGCCATGTTACTACGCTCTTGGCAAAGGTGTCCAGGCAGGCAGATTATCGGTATTAACAAGAGATAATCCGTAAAACATAAAACAATCCTGTTAATCTTTTGGCATGCTGATCAAGCATGTCTTCTGGAAGATTTCCTGTTCATTCTTGGCTTCACTCACTGTGGATCTTGCCATTCCTCTGATCACGGATCTTTCTGAGTGTTCATCCTGCTTGTTTGAGGGTTGTGTATACTTTTATTTCAAGACAGAACATAGTGTATGTCCCCTAAAGGCTCCTAGAGGGAAAATGTGCCTACTAAGAATCATTTGACCATTACTTGCCCGTGATTTTCGGTGAAGAAATAGTTTTATTTATGTATTATGAGAGATTAACTATATTCTGACTGACACAATATGCTGAAATGTCTCTGAGCAATGCAAAGCTCAGTTCATCAGTTGGATTTTTGCCTGTTTTTCTGCCCCCATATCACCTCATTTCTGCCCCATCATTCCTTGATGGTTCACTAACAGATTAATGCACTTGATGTTTCCCATCCTGATTTGCACAGAAGGTGACCCGTGCTCATCTGTCATCATAAACAAACATGCAGGGCTGTGAGGGCTCTTGCCGTGATGACAGAGCTTCACCTGTTAAATACGGTACACATGTTTGACAAATACGGTGTGGCATGTAGCCACGATCAGCAAGAGAAGAGGAGGGGGGGAGCCCAGGGGGAGAATGCTAGTAGCCAATGAACATGGCTAAAAGCTCATTATGGATGAGACGGTAGCCATCGCTTAGAGGTGAAGGTGTCGAGATAACTTGTTGTCCCTGGATGGACAGCGCAGTTCCTCCAGACAGCTAATATCTAAGGCTTGTCATGTGCAGGGATGCAAATCCGTGCCCAGTGCCACTCTTTAGAAGGCATCCAATTCATTTTACACTGACTAGGATCAAAAGGTGGATAATTAATGTCTGACGCACAAATATTATTTGTTAAATGTTTTGCAAACCTTTGCTAGATTCATTCGTAGACAGCATATTTCAGGGACATACACCATATGAGGCAGCTGGTCATTAAAGAAACTGCTTTGGGCCAAAGCACCCGAGATGCCTTCAGAAAGTGCCAGGACACATTATGCTCCATACTTCTGATGGCTGGGCCCAGGATGAGTACGACACATCTTAATGAAATTCTCACACATTCTTTCTCATCACACACAGATGGTGTTTGTCTCATATAATCTGATCCAGGCTGGTAAACAGAGCTGGAGTAAAAGTTGTTTTCCTTTTTCTGTATGGAGGGTAGGCAGGGCTGGGAGGGTGACAGCCCTAAGACAGGATAAAAAAAAGTTTCCTTGACTGTTTCAGTTTGTTTAACATCTGCATCTGCAGTTTCTTCTGTATAGACTGTAAACATCCTCTCACACACATCTAATGAAAGCCATTCCTGAGGCCTGCTTTCTATAGCATATCCAGATCAATATAGACAAATCATAGATAGATAGATCGATTGACCAATTGATCGACTGATCGATTGATCGATTGATCGATCCCAGAGGGAAATTTGCTGTAACATGATAGCATAACAGGATAGCAGACCCTGTGACTGTGTGACACCAACTGCGTAGGATTTAATGATGAGTTGAAGAAGAAAAGAAAAGGGGATGAAAGGCTTATGGACTTCTGATGAACCTCTGATGCTAGGCAACAGCCAAAGAACTTAATAGCAGAACTAAGCCTGTTTGCATACACAGCTATGAGTTATGCAAAAAGGTCACATGAAATTTTTGATTTAATTGGAGGATTAGGGTGTGAGCTTTTTTGATATTTACTTAAAGGAAAATCCCTTTCTAGAGATCTAAAGAATTTCTTTAAACCTTACTTGTAAATGTAGAGTATTACATCACATCACATTTTCATCACACTGAAGATAGCCTTAATCAAAGCCATGACAAAGTGTGGTAGAAGCATATAAAGTGACTCACCTAATCTTTTTCCTTAGAGCACTCTTTGGTGGCCTTAAAAACTTTGGCTGTTTAGTTTTTTCATTGATGAGTTTGTACCTATGAAAACATTTACCCTTTCTGGAAAACAAAATGCGAGTGAGTGCACTCATTCACACTTAAAACTCATAATCAAACCTAGAACTTTAGTTTGCACCATTAAAGTCCTATTTGACTCATTTTCCAATCCAAAAAGCGTAGATTGATCTCTCGACTTGACTCAGCTACATAGCCGACACCGCAAACCAAATTTCTGAGACTTTCCACATCTTTAACAGGTGCCAATGCAAAGCTGCGCTACCAAATTACTTCAGGAAATACCATGGGCACATTTGACGTGGAGCCAGAAATCGGCACCATCTTCATCGCCCACAGGCTGGACTATGAGCGAGTGCAGCGCTACCATCTGCGGTTGGTGGCGTCGGATGGAAAGTGGGAGAACCAAACAGTAGTGGTCATCAACATCATCAACCAAAATGATGAAGCACCTATCTTTAGCCAAACAGAATATCACACCAGTGTAATGGAGGAGCTGATCGAGCTGCCTGTGCCTGTGCTGGAGGTGAGTGGGGGAAATACAGACAAACTTTCCAGTTTTTAATAGTTATAAACAGGCTATTGTCAACCTTATGGTTTCTTGCAAGGAGGAACAGACAATATGGACCTCCTGTTTAATATAGTAAACTGCTTGTACAGTAGTTTTATATTGAAGCTAATTGAAAGGTTGTTTAGAGAGTGGAAAATCCTAATTAATATTTTGACATACCTTGTCTGTATCTTTAGGTAAACCAATCTGGTTTTCCATTATTTAAAATGATCTGCATTGTAGATTAATGCTAAAGTCATCCACACTATTAAGAAATACATATGGAATTATTTCATAAACAAAAAAGTCTTAAACAAACCAGAAAATGATTTATATTTTAGATTCTTCAAAGTAGGCACCTCTTACTTAGTTGACAGCTTTGCACATCTTGGCATTTTCTCAGTCAGCTTTATGAGGTAGTCACCTGAAACAGCTTTCAGTTAACAGCTGTGTCTTGTCAAGAGTTCATTTCTTGAGTTTCTTGCCCTCTTAATGTATTTGAGACATCAGCTGTGTTGTGAAGAGGTAGAGTTGGTATACAGTGAATAGCCCTATTTGAGTAATGTTCTAATCCATATTATGGTGTTGGGTTACTGAATGGAAGGTTGGGGGTTCAATCCAAAGTACCACCAGGCTGCTACTGTTGGGCCCTTGAGCAAGGCCATTAACCCTAAACTGCTCCGTTGTATATAAATGTAAGTCACTCTGGATATGGGTGTCTGCCAAATGCCATAAATGTAAATGTAGATTACTCAACTAAGTAAAGAAAAATTACAAGAAATGAAGGTCAGTCAGTTGAGATGAATTGGGATGAGTTGGAGCGCAGAGTACAAGCAAAGCAGCCAACAAGTGCTCAGCAGCTCTGGGAACTCCTTCAAGACTGTTGGAAAACCATTCCAGGTGATAACCTCATGAAGCTGACTGAGAGAATGCCAAGAGTGTGCAAAGCTGTAATCAAAGCAAAAGTTGCCTACTTTGCAGAATCTAAAATCTGAAATATTTTGGTTTGTTTAACACTTTTACGGCATCATTTCTTATATGTTCCATCATAGTCTGGGTTACTTCAGTATTAATTTATTATGTAGGAAAAAATGTTAAAATAAAAAGAAGGTGTGTAAGAAGGTGTGTCCAAACTTTTGACTGGTACTGTATTTATAGCTACTCATTGTTGGTTATTGTCCAGGTTTCAGCTACAGATCCAGACCAGGAGGCAGACCAGAGCGCAGTCCGATATTCATTACATGGACAGGGTGCTGGGAGTGAATTCATTATAGAGGAACTCACCGGAAGAATTTATGCCCAAAAGCGCCTTGACCGAGAGGACCGTTCAGCCTGGCGATTTCTAGTGTTGGCCACTGACGAAAACGGTGATGGCCTAACTGGCTTTGCTGATGTGTTGGTGGAGGTGCATGACATAAATGACAATGCTCCACAGTTCCTGTGTGCGACAGAAGGATGCTTTGTGGGCCATGTGCCTGAGAACTCTCCAGCTGACACCTCAATCATGGAGATGCAGGCCACTGACCTGGACGACCCTAAAACCAGCAAGAATGCTATTCTCACCTACAGGATTGTCCAGAATGTCCGTAATGACATCAATCTCAACCTGTTCTCCATCAATCCAGCTACAGGCACCATCTATACAGTGCTGAGATCTTTGGACAGGGAGGTGGAGGACCATTACTTGGTAGTTGTGGAGGCAAGGGATGGAGGAGGCCTTTCTGGGACTGGAACAGCCACGATTGTAGTTATGGATGTGAATGATCACCCTCCAGTGTTCACACAGAGAGTCTATATGGCCACCATGGCAGAGAACCTGGATATCAACAGTGAAGTTCTAGCAGTGGCTGCTACAGATGGGGATGAGGGAGAGAACGCTGTCATGACTTTCAGCATCATAGGTGGAGATGACGATCGCAAGTTCTTTATTGAGACAGACAAAGGCAATCAACAGGGAGTGGTGCGGCTGAAGAAGAAGATTGATTTTGAAAAGCCGCATGAGCGCACCTTCAATCTCACAGTCAAAGTGGAGGATGCAGACTTCTACAGCTTGGCATATTGCGTCATACAAGTGGAGGACTCAAATGACCATGCACCTGTGTTCTTCCCCCAGTTCTATGATGCAGGGTCCATGTTTGAGGATGTTCCTTTGGGAACCATTGTGGCCCAAGTCACTGCCATGGACCTGGATTCAGGGCAGAATGGAAAGTTCTCATACAGCATTGCCCCAGAGTCTGACCCTTTTCAGCAGTTCCTGGTGGATAAGAGTGGCTGGGTGGTGGTAGCAGACTCGTTGGACCGAGAAAAGGTATCACAACACAGGCTGATCATCTTGGCTACAGACATGGGCAACCCTTCTCTCACTGGCTCTGCTATCGTTCTGGTAACTGTACAGGATGTTAATGATAACGGGCCTGAGTTTGAGGTACCATACCGCCCCATTGTATGGGAGAACGCCATTGCACCACAGTTTGTCCATATGAATGCCACTTCCATTCTGCTCCATACCATAGACAGAGACAGCTCATCTAACGCAGGGCCTTTTTCCATTCGCCTGCTGATGATCACCTCAGATGCCACAAGCTTTAACCTGACAGATCTGCGGAATGGCAGTGCCATGATAACAGCCCTTCGAACTTTTGATAGGGAACAGCAGAAAGAGTACCTACTTCCTATTCTGATGACAGACAGTGGCTCTCCTCCAATGAGTTCCACCAGTACACTGACTGTCATTATTGGGGATAAGAATGACCACCCACATTCACCTGGACACTCAGAGTTCATAGTCTACAATTATGAAGGTATGTTTCTATGAAATGTTGATCCATTACCTTGCTTGAGTACTTAATACCCCATTAATTTAGTTTTAAACACTATCTCATCACAAACCTGAGGATTTGGTTTTATCTTCTTTGGAGTGTTTCTTTCTAACAAGAACTCATCATATAGCTCAAAATATGGCTTGAAGCAAACAATTTAATTAAAACCCAGGTTTAATAGACACATAAGCCATTGTAAAATCTGTCAGTTTCATGGCTAACAGAATTGCAGTTCTCTGTTTTATCTTTTGGAGAGGTAGTACTGTAACTAATAGCATTGGCCCCCTACCATGCAGCTACAGCAAGTCCATATCTGGCCTTGAGATGAGCTGGGGTGGGGGGTTCTCCGAAAAAAAGAAGGGAGTGAATCTGTCTACTCTCCTTCCTTACACACATAAGCACAATGCAAACACCCTCAGGTATTGCAGTCTGTGTGATGTTACTGTTCTATATTGATGTATTTCTGCTTTTTCTGCAGGTACTCTTCCTACCACTGTACTTGGACAAGTTCAATCCCCTGATGTTGATGACTGGAGTGAAAAGGTTTACAAATTTGAAGACAGACCCCCTAGGTACTTTGATCTTTTATTGAAATTTGGTACAGCCAGCTGACACTCAGCGTGACAAGAACAAAGCAGAGCGAGACAATGTAGAGAATATCACATTATGTTCTATTGAATGCTTATTAATTGTTAATCAAAATGAGATTCTGAATTTCTTCTGGAGACACAGATTCTTGTGTTGCACTTGATTAGAAAATTGATGTGTGACAGACTCTACGTCTAATGAGCAGCACATGAAATAGTGACAAGCTTCATACTGAGCCTGCTGCACAAGCTGTGACAGATATGACACTTCTCAAAACTAAGGAAAAATATGCATCAATATTCATACACATAACAAATGTCACGTGCAGTCTGCTGAGATGAGGCCTGTCTCTCGGAATAGATTTCTCCAATATTGGATATATTTCTCCAATTTCTCCAGAAAGTGTTTGCACGTGTTAATTACAAACCCCATTTCCAGAAATGTTGGGACACTTTCTAAAAATGCAATAAAAACTGAAATCTGTAACTTTAAAAAAAGTTAATTTACTAATTTATTTAGCAGACAAAATGACACAGAAAAGATTTCCAGTGTTTTCAATGATGAACTTAATTCTGTTTGTTAAAAATAAACATATCTAGAAATTGATGCCAGCAAAACACCCAAGAAAAGTTGGGATAGATGCAAAATATGACTGTAAAAGGTTATACAAGTAACACTGGAAGGTTCCACAATTAGCAGTTTAACTGGTAACTGCTAGATGAGGTCATCAAGACTGAGTATAAAAGTAGCATCCACCAATGGTTTAATCCTTGCAAGCAAGGATGGGTAGTGGTTCACCACTGTGTGTCAGACTTCATGAGAGAATTGTCATGTCATTAGTCATTATCTGTACCGCTTATTCCCAGTTACGGGGTCACGGGGGAGCCGGTGCCCAGCCGGCAACTCTGAGCGCAA
>JAOTRJ010000048.1:13873499-13884238 GCA_028564905.1 Leptodoras praelongus | reverse complement strand
GTTACAGTTGAGTATCATTGGAAGTAATTTCTAATTTTGTAAACTGTTTATTTGTTCTTATATATGACTATGGACCATATATTTATCCTTACTTCCTAATAGCAACACTTTTCATCTCATACACACTATGTGAAAATACAAGATAAATTAAAATAAAAACTATAGTTCAAGAAATATCGACTTTAGGTGGAATGCGCCCCCCTCACTCCTTTTCTTCTTTTACTCTTTTTGTGTCAGTTTGCGCGTTTGTTTTCTGTTAGAACAAAATCTATATTACACTATATTACATTACCTACACACCTAATGTTTTTTTTAATTAAAACACCCAATTACCCCCCCACACACTTCTCATGTTTATTTTCTAATTTCATGATTGAAGACTATTTTTAGACCATTTCTGTATTAAATCGTTGCTTATCGTTGCGCTGATGTCTACAAATTCACACTAACGTGACACAGAGAGGAATGTCATGTTGCAAAAGTTGCTTTTATATATTTTCATTACATTTAAATTAAATTACATTTCATATATACCTTATTTATATTATAAGGACACCCAAGATAAATATTCAATTAATACACAGGGTGTCCCAAAAGTTGTCATACATAGGGAAAACGGGAAACCGTAGCTAAATGTACCTTTATTTACAAAATATTTATTTTCAAATGTTACAAAATAATTACAAAAATATATAAATATATATATATATATAATATAAAATATGTTTGTTAATTTTTTCTTTGCGGACACCCTGTATTTATAATAATAATAATAATATACATTTTCCTTAAAAAAAAAAGTTGGAACAAGTGAAATCCAGCTTTTTGTCTTTATGTTAAGTATGACAGCTTCCTTTTGAAAATGTAGGCTTGTATTTATTTATTTTAGTGATTATTTTTAAGCATTTTTGTTTTATTTCTTGTCTTAGGACTACAGTGTGCAGCTATTTCTTCTAAAGAAAACGGGACCAACATTAGCAGAAGTGACGAGCTTGTGGAGAAACAGAGTAAGTAATATCGCTGCTAAAATTGACATGCTCTTTTGGTAAAAGCAATCTGTCTTTCTTCGATTACTTCTGAATTAATGTCAGTAAAGTAATACAGAAGAAATCTAAAATGATTTGATATTAAAATATTACTAAGAAATACACTATTGTTAAAAAATGAGATTAACAATACGCCCAAAAGATCACACTGATTTGAAATGAAGAGGATGAAACTTAACGATAATGAGACATTTTACTGTACATAGAGACGATAGCAGAAACATTCACACTGCAATAGTCCAGGTTTTGCACTGTAAAGGGCCCCGAGAGAAATGTCTCTATACAAAGAATCACTGCATCACATCAGGAAATTAATGACGATACCCCCTTTGAGCTTCCTTTCTTTTTACAATTCCTCTAATAATGAACATCTGTCATTCAGGCTCTGCATTCAGCCAAAAGTCATGACTTGTTGCCTTTAATGCTACAAACCTTCTTAAAAAAAGGAAAGAACAAGTTTTCCTCAGTGTCCCCCATGCCACAGGTTGACATTTCCACAGGAAGTGACTCACGGGATGTGGCTGTGTTGCAGTTTATTTCTTGCAACACAGCATACACAACTCTATTGTATCACTGTCAACAAATACTTTTACCTTCTTTATTAGAAATGAAAGTAACTGAAGAGTACAGCCGATTATCAACTAACATCCTTCTAACGCTCAGCAAGCACATGTTTTTCAGATATTGCTCTACACAACTCTTAGACCACTATAAATAATATAATAATTCATATCTAAAAATATTGGATACAAGAACATTTTAGATGTCAGTTCTGCAATAAACCCCACAGAAACTATGCTAACTATGTGAACGCTCTACATACTCCATTAGTTAAACATTTGAACAGCATGCATGGGGGTATCTGTGTGATCTTGAGGAAAAGTTTGAAGAGAAACGTTCTGCAGGGTGTGTTGCAGCTAAGAAACGATTTTCCCGGAAAGGCAAAGCTGAAGAGATTGCAGTACTTAAAAGGCCAAAAGCATAGTGTGAAATTATACAAAAGAAATCTTATGAAACAATGGCACTACATTTGAGCTTTTTTGGCTCATAAAGACAAGTGTGGTAGAAGTGATTAGAAACTGATCTTCTCATGAGTATCTTAACAATAATTCGATGCACTTGAACAAAATCAATGAAATAATTAATGAAGAGAAATGTAAAATATTGTGTTCTGTGATCTGAGGAAAAGTCAAAAACCTGATTTACGTATAACAACAACAGCAAAAACACCCCAAACCCAATTAAAACCTAAACTAAAACCACAGACTGAATTTATCCATTAATCCATTTATCCAATATTTTATTTATTTATTTTTTTTTACCAATCTCCTAATTTAACATACCTGATTCAGTTAATCCAGCCGACGGGGTTGATATGTGTGCATGGGGAAATAAACCCTTAATTTATAAAGAACTGTTCATGTCTGTTGCTTATGTAAATAAGCATATTACTGTATTATGTCTTATAGACAAAATGTGTATATTCATTTTTACACAATTACTGTTACTGCAAAGGGAAAATACAACACTAATTTAGCCACATCCCAATTCCAACGTAAAAACAACCAAAGTGACATGAAATGTCTGTTACCTTTTATGGTATTGGTTGTTATTTTTATTTATTTTAATGTATTCTTCAAAGTAATAAGCAGCTATTATCCAAATAGCTTTAAATATTCTACAGGGTGTCCCAAAAGTCGCAATACATAGGGAGAATGGGAAACTGTAGTTAAATGTACCGTTATTTATAAAATATTCATTAAAAACTTTACTAAATATTTACAAAATATTCTCTATGTTTTGACATATTAAAAATATATCACATAAAATATAATTACTTTGTTAATTGTTTGCATGTATGGAGACTTTGGGGGCATGCTGAATACTGTTTCATTATATCGTCATTCCTTATATCTGTTTCAGCCCAAGCTCATGACTCCAAATATTTTTTCTTTAGGCTACCAGTTCAACCAGTCTCACGTATCTTAACTTTATGCACTATATTTAAAACGCCAGGTCAAACTATTAGTCTCACTTACTCTTCGTATAATAACATTCAAAAACATTTCTCAAGAAAAAAAATAGTTGCACAAATTCAAATAAATAAGATAAATGGGACCAGATTTTATTTTTGCTTTTATTTTATTGCTTATGGGAAAGAGGTCCTGATGTGTCTTTTCAGTTTCAATAATTTTTAGTTTACGTTTAAGTTTTACTAACTGCATTTTAGCCTGCTTCTGCCTTTCTTGAAAACAGTATTCATACTGAGCCTGATTTTTCACACATTAATCATACTTTCAATTTATATTTCAGTACTTATCCCACATGCCTTTGTGCCTTTGGCACGGTTTTGTAAACCAAGTAGCAATTTTATAATAATAACTGCCATAAGAGACCATCCTATTTAACCCATTTCCTCTTGTCACTAAAGGTGGACCACCTACCCCCTCTGTGGACTGCCCTGGAACTCTGTTGGCTCTTCGTCATGGCAGTTGGATGCCTGTAAACCTGACACATCAGAGCACTGAGACAAACAAAGACATGGCTCAACTCTGTAATGACCTTGGATGTGGAGAACGTTTTGCTGCAAATGGTACATTATCTAGAAATACCTGCCTGTCTGACTGCACCATCATAAACTCTACCCTGTACAACTGCACAGAAGCTGCACCAGACCACTGTTCCAATCTGACAGATGTAGCTTGTGGTAAGTCCTTCAAGAGCTAGCAGATTGTTGTGATGCTGTGGCAGATTTGTTTCTCTGACATTTGTTTCTCAGCATGGCAGGTTGTGCAGCTGACTGGAGGTGAAGACAAGTGTGTAGGTCGGGTGGAGCTGTTTGGCACTGGAGGTTGGGGAACAGTGTGTGATGATGGTTGGGACCTAAAAGGAGGAGATGTGGTTTGTGCCCAGCTGGGCTGTGGTACTGCTGTAAATATACACAGGAACTTTACTGGTGTTAACCCAGGCTCTGGTCCTATACACATCAGTCAACTAAAGTGCACGGGGACAGAGAAAAACCTGTGGGAGTGTGCCATTGTGCTCGACAGAGGCAGAAACTACTGCGGCCACAAGGAGGATGCTGCAGTGTTGTGCTCAGGTACTGACCAGGGATACCTTCAAAGAAACACCAACACATAACTTCTTGTGTATAAATGTTTAGTAAGAAGTAGATTGTAGGCAATTTAGTAGGCCAATGTGAGGTCTGAGCTTTACCAATAGACACAATAGATTACGATAGACCAGATTGTGATAGACCAGATTATGATAGACCAGATTACAATAGACCAGATTACAATAGATCAGATTATGACAGACCAGATTACGATAGACCAGTTTATGGTAGACCAGATTACAACAGATCAGATTACAATAGACCAGATTATGATAGACCAGATTACAATAGACCAGATTACGATAGACCAGTTTACGATAGACCAGATTACGATAGACCAGATTATGATAAAACAGATTACGATACACCAGATTACAATAGACCAGATTACAATAGACCAAATTATGATAGAACAGATTACGATAGACCAGATTATGATAGACCAGATTACAATAGACCAGATTACAATAGATCAGATTATGACAGACCAGATTACGATAGACCAGTTTATGGTAGACCAGATTACAACAGATCAGATTACAATAGACCAGATTATGATAGACCAGATTACAATAGACCAGATTACGATAGACCAGTTTACGATAGACCAGATTACGATAGACCAGATTATGATAAACCAGATTATGATACACCAGATTACAATAGACCAGATTACAATAGACCAGATTGCGATAGACCAGATTACGACAGACCATAAGAAATATCAAGGCCTGAAAATAGTCTCAGTTCGCAATGACTATTTAATCTCCAAGGACTGCAGAATGGTTTCTGTTACAATTACTGTACTGCTGATTACTGACTGACAATGATCAAAGAACAATAATCTTTGAATGAATATAAACTTAATCACATATATTTCCTCTCAAACAGAAAGCTCTTATTACATACCGGTTACCACAGTGAATGCATCGATGCCAAATCTAACAAACACCACAACAGGTGAAGCCTACACTCACTACACTCACTACACTCAGTACACTCAGTACATTTTACATCTTTAATTTAATAACAAGAAAGTGAGCCACCAAGCACATATCTGTGTTTAGATGCATAGCATAATATCTGACAAGTGTGATGCTGTGTTTCTTTATAGAGACTGTAACATATGTAGCTGCTGAGGCCAACAGTGGCAGGATTTCACCAGCAGTCCTGGGTTGCATTTTTCTCTCCGTCACTCTGCTCTTACTGCTGTTTTCAAACGCTGCTCAATGTGTATACTACAAAAGACGAAATGGCAAGTACACGCAACCTCCTCTGATCTCTTGAGTGCCTCGGTTTGTATTAGCAGCGTTTCATGACTGAGGTTAGAATAAAACAAACTTCTCACTAGATGCACGTATCTTTGTATCGGCAGACTCGATGCAAAATAACGACCACATATTGCAATAACATCAGACAATATATGAATATTAATGAAAAAAAAGTAATTGGAATTTTTTCCTCCGTGAGGATTTTGTTCAACTTCCTATGCTGTTGTTCTCATTTGAAATGATCTATTTTAATTCTACAAAAGGAATGCACCTCCTTGAGCAGACCATGTGGGTGGAAGATCAGAAAAAAAATGTTCCTATTGTAAATAAGTTCATATGAATGACTTCTAAGCAAGACATTTAGATTTGTTTTGATCTAATCTTAAATTGAAACTATTAGAAATACAATAATTTTGAGTTTACATTATTTGACTTGAAAACACATTTGTACTTATAACCAGTAAAGTGGGAGTATTTCCAGGGTCAGTGTAATTCTTTAAATAATTTGCTAAAAAAAAACAAAACAAAC
The DNA here is from genome assembly GCA_028564905.1 of Leptodoras praelongus. Taxonomy (NCBI): domain Eukaryota; kingdom Metazoa; phylum Chordata; class Actinopteri; order Siluriformes; family Doradidae; genus Leptodoras; species Leptodoras praelongus. Next base: position 13,878,277 of record JAOTRJ010000048.1, on the reverse strand, counting down.
AAACTTGAACACAACATTTTCATAAGAATTCTGTAATGTTGATACAATACCAGTAAAAATACATAAATAATAGTTTTTTTTAATTTGGTATTTATTCAAAATGGTGCTACAGGCAAAAGCTACACTATAAGGCCAATGGTTTTTGGACCCTTGAAGTACCAGAAAAATTGGTACACCAGTTAATACTCGGTAGGTCCCCATGGGATCTTGGAGGGAACGTTATACAGTCCTCACGCTGATGTTTGTTGAGGCCCCAGCATTGAATAACCCTATTGAATGAAACAATTCCTTCAAGCTGATTCTGATCACGTTCACCCGGAGTTTTTTACAGCCATGCTCCTGTCATCAGTTTGAGATTTTGCCAGAATTCTTGTAGTCACATTACACCTTTGAAATGCTCATATGGGAAAATCCAAACTTTGCTTCTATCTCTGAAATGCTGTGACCCATCTCACAAGCTCCAACTATTAAATCGCATTGAAAATCACAAAATCGTGATAACTTGTCATTCTCATAGTGGAAACAGCTCTAGAAACTTCCATAGATGTCTATCGCTGTATATACGCACTGGCGGATGCAACCAGTGACATGCATATGTGGCATTGCTATGTATCTTGCATAATTCAATTCAATTCAACTTTATTTCTAAAGCACTTTTAACAATGGGCATTGTCTCAAAGCAGCTTTACAAAGACAAGAAATCAGGACATGGCCTATAGGCCTTGTCTCCAACAGATATCCCTAATGAGCAAGACGGTGGTGACGGTGGCAAAGAAAAACTCCCTCAAATGATAAGAGGAAGAAACCAGACTCAAGAAGGAACCCATCCTCATTTGGGTGACACTGAATAGTGCAGTAACAAATAATCCCTTCCATAACTGAGTGCTATATAGTTAAGAAAAAAACCCAAAACTGTAACATTAACCAGTAAACTGATTAAAAATTTCACATTTCACATGGCTTTATCCAAATATTATAGTATGCTATTATGCAAATACAGTGCTTTTCAGATCCCCTTTTATATCCTTAGTGCTTATAGCATGGGTGATTCACCAAATACTGTACCTTGTGACTCCCACACAACCATAGTGCTCCAGACAAAAGAGGAAAAGAAACCTTTCATGCTGCCACTGCTGTGTATAGTCTGTGGCTCTTCATCTGTTTGGTACATGAAACTCATATTGTATAATACTGACATTGTCTTGCTTGTGAACAAACCAGTAGGAATTGAGGAAGCTTCATTAGGCAAAGGCTTATTCTGGGCAGTTTTACTGGTGCATTCTTATGACCCATGGCCATGGAATCAGTTTGCTGTTAGTGTCATGGAAAAACCACACTCTATGAACTCCCACTCCCAGAACACACTGCAACCTACAAACACTATGGTCATGCTCCAGTTCCCAGTATGCATGCTAAGCTGAGTTTTAACCATGCACGCCTGAACCTAACCACATCCCCCAAACTCAGGGTGAGGTAACCATCAAAGCACATTTTTTGTTTACAGTTTGTTTAGCTTGTGAATTTAATGTTTGCCATTTGGATATTCTGACCATTGGATTGTGTTACCATTGATTCCCTCTGATATTCTGTTTGTACCTCACTTGACCTGGGCATGTCCCTGACCATTATTTGCCTGACATTTTGAAGCATTGTTTGTTTGATTCTGCCCTTCCTAATTAAAAGGCCAAATCTGTCTGTGCATGTCTTCAGTCTCATTCCAACCTGACAGTTAGATTTTGATGAAACAGTTGTAAAGCCTTACACTGATACAAACTCATTAATTAAAGGGCAGGTTTTAGAGTTACACAATTAAAATCATAGCCAAAAATATATGGTGTATATATGGTATATGATGGTATATGATTCCTTCCCACAGGAGCATTTGAAGACAGGAGAGCATCACAACCTTCACATAGAGACAATTCTGAGACTTCAAGCAATTCCCATTATGAACGTTACTACAACCCTGACTCTGCTCCACCTACTATTGTGAATACCAGTGAACACAGTAAGATTCGACTTATCTTGGCAAAGAATTATAACTAAATCCTCAGCAACTCTGAGTTCTACACATTTGTTATACTGTATTATTATTATTATTAAAGCATATCACAGAACAGACAATAATGTGAAATCTGGCCAGTGGACTGTTTTGGTCAGTCTAACATGGCCACATCCTGAGAAGAGTAATTTTGTCTTTGCAATTTTAGATGATAATCATTGGGTTGGCGATTGCAATCAAGAGCAAGGAAGAATCTGTGAAGAAAGAAATGCTATGCAAAGTAAGCCAAGTTCTAAGATACTTCATCTGACTCTCAGACAAAAATGAGCTGAATGTGTCATTTCTTTCAACAAAAGTATTGGAACAGATGGTCTTAAAGTAAATAACACTAAATATTTGGTTGCGCTTCCCTTGCTTGGTATCACTGCATCAGGCTGGTGATCCACCGATATCACCCAAACTGCTGCATTATTTTTTTCCCAGGCTTGTACTGCACCTTCCTTCAACTTTTGTTTGCTTTGGGGGTATTCCTCCCTTCAGTCTCCTCTTCAGGAGGGGAAATGCATGCTCAATTGGTTTAGGGTCTGGTGATTGACTTGGCCTGTCTAAAAACCATTCATTTATTCCCCTGATGACATCGCTTGTTGTATTGGCAGTATGTTTTGCATGATGGTTGTGTCAGGTTTGGATGCATTCTCTGTACAGTGTCCGGCATTTTCCCCCCATTGCCCCCCGTCTCAAGGAGGTGGTTTTAATGTTATGGCTGATCAGTGTATATATAGACACTCAAACACACGCAGGTACATCTAAAAAATTTTGAATTCGAAAAATGTCATTAGAGTTTATTATAGAGTTTATTTTTGTTCCTAATTTAATTTTAAAAAGTAAACCGTCATATTTTATATTCATTACACTTGAAGTGACACATTTTTCAAGTTTTCATTTTGCCAGTTAGCATCACAGGTAAACTGACTCATGACTGTGATTGGCAGAAATTCTGTCACTGGCCCCAAAGGGCCAGCTGCTGTCCAATCAACTTGCCTGACACATTTTTTTACTGGCTCTAGGAGATTGATCCATTGCTTATGTCAAAGCCTGCTGTAAATTAGCAGACATAATGCTTCTGTAGACTTCTGAATTCATTTTGCGGTTACCTTCACGAGTTACATCATCAATAAAGATTAGTGAGCCTGTTCAAGAAACAACCATGCAAGCCCAAGCCATGACCCCCATCATGCTTAATCGATGATGTTTTTTTTTTAATCATAAGCATACAATTTCCTTCTCCACATTTTAGCCTTTCCATCACTTTAGAAGAGGTTAATCTTGTTCGAGAATTTTTGTAGCTCATATCTATGTTTCTTTACAAATTCCAATCTGGTCTTCTGATTTTTACTGCTGATGAGTGGTTTGCATCTTGTGCTATGACCTCTAAATTTCTGCTCTCAAAGTCTTCCTCGAACAGTGGCTAGTGATACCTTTACCCCTGCCCTGTGGAGTTGTCAGTGACTGTTGTTAGATTTTTCTTCACAGCTCTCACAATGTTTCTGCTATCAATTGCTGTTGTTTTCCTTGGCCAGTTTGTTCAATGAGCGGTTATTAGAACACCGGTGGTTTATTATTTGAAAGTTTCACATTGTAACAAAAATGTTACCATATTACAATGTGAAATGTTTAATATAATAACATTAATCATAATTAAATAATGAATTTGAAAAAACAAGAATTTGGTGTACAAGTTTACATTTTTGTGGGGTTTTCTGTAATCAACACAGGGTCAAAAATATACATACAGCACACCTAATATTTGGTAAATGTCACTTAGCAAGTGACCTTGACCATTAGCCATCAACAAGTTCTGGCAGAATTCTGGTTGGATATTTGGAGTTCATTTAAACTTGTTGGTATCTTGGCACAGACCCAACTTTTAAGCACAGTCCACATCATTTTGATTGAATCAATTTGGGTTGAAGTCAGGACTTTGGGAAGGCCACGTTAGCCTGCTGTATCCATTTCACAACCAACTTTGACGTGTGCTTGGAATCACTGTCCTGTTGAAACACTCAACTGTGTCCAAGTTTCAACCATCTAGCTAATGGTTTGAGGTTATGCCGAAAAACCGGCAACAAAACCAGTGTCACATTTAACAGCTGGTACAGTGTATTTAGGGTTGACTGCCTGATCTTTACTCCTCTGAGCATACTTCTGTTCATTATGGCCAAACAACTCAAACTTTGTTTCATTTGACCACAAAACTTTCCTTCATAAGGCTTTTTCGTTGTCCATGTGGTCAGCTGCAAACTATAGTCAAGCTTGAAAGTGTCGATTTTGGACACTTTCAGCAGTTTCTTTTTCATGGTAGGCCTGTGCCTTGGTGGTTCTTCGGATGTTCCTAACTGACCAACCAATTCCCTCCCTGCTGAGGGTTACATTATGGGTCTTCTTCCAGATCTTGGCAAAGTGGAATCTGCAGTTGTTTAGAAATGGCTCCAAGAGAAATTCCTGACTTGGGTAAATCTATGGCCATCTTTCTCAGATCTGCACTGAGCTCCTTGGACTTTCCTATTGCACTGTGTCTTGGTCAATCCAGTGAGTGCTGTTAAAAAAATGCTTTTTATGTGGGCACACCATCACTAACAGGAAGTTAAGAGGCCTTGGCAAGTTAAAATACATTTTGGAACTTTCAGCCACACTTAAATAATAATCTAATGCATGTACAGTACAGGTCAAAAGTTTGGACACACCTTCTCATTCAATGCGTTTTCTTTATTTTCAC
>JAOTRJ010000048.1:13841264-13858238 GCA_028564905.1 Leptodoras praelongus | reverse complement strand
GCCGGCTGGGCACCGGCTCCCCCGTGACCCCGTAACTGGGAATAAGCGGTACAGAAAATGACTGACTGACTGACTGATATTGATCTCTCATGTTGGTCACACAGTCACAATCCCTGATTATCATATGAGGAAGTGGAAATTATTGGGTGGCCAGTACACCTACAAACCATGACTGTACATACTGTATTCCAAACATTCATATGGGTAGAAGTGAATCTAATGTCTCTCAGCATTTATGTTACCTTAATGCCATCAGCTCCAGTTTCCCCTTTGGCACCCTACAAAGCAAAGACTCCAACAGTTAGCTTAATATAATAAACCTAGATAAGGATAAATAAATATGTAAATAATATGACCCTTCCTTACAGTTGGACCTTTCAGGCCTTTTGGACCTGGCTTTCCTGGAATCCCTGAATCGCCGCTTTCCCCTTGTGGACCCTGAGGAATAGCACAGTAAAATAAAATAACAAAAAAAAGAAAAGAAAAACACATATAATGTAAGGATTACTGTTAATTACGTACTGTAAAAGTCATAAACTATAGTAGTTTCACTTTCAGTAACACTTTCACTTCCACTGTAATTCCCCTTTTATTTTTGTAAAGAGTACCGAGAGTGCCATGTCTGGTGATAGACTATCCAAACACCCACATAAAAGTCACACATGAATAACATGCGACACCCAAAGTGGTTTTATTTTTCACCTTCAACTAAAATAGTAATCTGTTTTCCTTTTTCCCAATACACTCAGATACATATACATATTTCATACATAATATACTCAATACATATTGTCAAATATTAACAAAATGACAGTACTGACAAAAACATTATAATTTCCTCTTAAAATTCTCGCTTATTCTGTTTTGAATACAGGATGAAATCACCTACCCCAGCACCCACTCTCCCGGGACGGCCCCTCTGTCCTGGTTCCCCTTTCAAACCCTTAAGAGACAAGGGGAGAGAAATTAGTAACTTCTGTTTAATTTCTCATGTGAAACAAAATCTTTATCTTGTAGTCTAACAGTAATTAGATAGTCAGAAATTACATGTGACGTTTACCTTTGCTCCAATTGACCCCGGTGGCCCTTCAATTCCTGGAACTCCTAGTGGACCCTGTGAGAAACATAGAAATCACAGCAGCTACATACTGTATAAAGCTATGGGCTGAATGACAAAAAATCCCAGATACAGCTAATTAAAACTTACATCATCTCCAGGTACTCCATCACTTCCTGGCAAGCCACTAATTCCTTCTTCACCCTAATCAGGAAGGAAAAAAAAGTCCAGCAAACTGAAAATGTAATGACTATTTATATCAAGAAGCTGTGGAGAACAGGGAAGGCATGGTGGGGACTGTCCTATACAGTATTCAAGGGTCGGACATGACTAATCAGATAGAAGAAGAATGACTATAAATGAAAGAATAAATTAGATTATTGACTTCCAGTTGATTGCAATGAGTGATGTGATGTGGGTGGGGAATGATTGAAAACAAAAGCCAAGTACCAAGCATTTATAACTAACTTATACAGAAATATAATGATTAAAATGATTAGCATAGGTTGCATATTGTCTTAGACCATCACTAATTCATTTACAGTAGTCATTTGTAAATCAACCCATTAGACCACCATGACAGAATCTTTTCAGTATAATGACTGAGACTTACCCTTGGCCCTGGAACTCCCCTGTTTCCTGTTATTCCAGGATAACCCTGCAAAATACACATAACAGTAAATGAATTATAAATAAATTGCATATAGGTAAGGGTGAAGAGATTACAAGAAAAGACATGACTCTCACAGTGTAACCCTGCTCCCCAGCATCCCCAGGAAAACCAGGTGCTCCCATCTGACCCTGTGAGCAAAAGAGACGGGTGTTAATTATAATAAATACCATAATAAAGTCTGAAAGGAGCCTACCATGTCATGTAGTTGTGAATAAATGTGTGTTTTTGTTCTCTGTGGATTGACCTTAGTTCCCTGTGGTCCCTGAGGCCCCTGCTTCCCAGATTTTCCAGTTGATCCCTTAAAATGAACAATTCTGATTCAGTTTTATGAGGTTCATTTTGTGGCAATATGAGGACATAGTGTTATGCATATCATCATCCTAAGACATTCTTTATAGCTTCAAACAGTGAAAAAGAACGTCTTTAATGTGAAACTGGTTTACCTTAATACCTTTACTTCCCACAGTCCCTGGTAAGCCAATTGGACCATCTGGGCCCTGACATAAAAGGGAAAAAAAAACAGTTAAGTCAGTTATGGTTATCAATCCAATTTCAGCCATGTTGTTTGTGTAGAACCCTTTCTCTTTTTCTCACTCTCTCTCTTTTAAAAAAAGACTTTAAACATCTGCAAGTAGAAACCTAGCCCATGCTAGTGGTGCTGTGGAAGTGTCTTTTGCATGTGAGTAAAAACAAAAAGGTCACAAATAGGTGGAAAAAGCAGATGTCAGGTTCATGCTAATAAGGAATGAACAATAGTGTTAGGAGAACACACAAAATGTGTTTACACACATTCTCTACAAGACTTTTAAACATTCTTTAGCAAAGCAAAAGTCGGTTTAATTACACTCTCTCCTTGAAGCCCAACTCCTCCACGAGGACCTTCCATTCCGACATCCCCCTATAAAACAAACCATCAGTATTGAAAACTGCTTTAAGCATAACAAGTAATCAGACATAAACATAAACACAACAAGAATGTGCTTTATATACTAACTATTTAATGTTAATCCTCTTAAATCAGTCACCACTCAAAATAAAAAATCTATTCAATTCAATTAAATTTTAATTATAAAGCGCTTTTAACAATAGACATTGTCTCAAAGCAGCTTTACAAAGACAAGAAATTAGGACATGGCTTATAGATATTGTCCCTAAAGACTTATAGGTATCGTCCCTAAATGGCTTATAGGTATTGTCCCTGTGGCGAGGAAAAACTCCCTCAATGATAAGAGGAAGAAACCTTGAGAGGAACCAGACTCAAGAGGGAACCCGTCCTCATTTGGGTGACACTGAATAGTGCAGTAATAAATAATCCCTTCTATAATTGAGTGCTATATAGTTAAAATAATAACTTTAAGAAGCTTTTACCTTCAATCCCAGCTCTCCCCTCTCACCTGGGTCTCCAGGAAGACCAAGGAAACCCTAGAGAACATGAATTCGATCATGCATAAGAGACAAATAGAGTCTAAGATAGAGCTGTATAGGTTAAATCCATCTTCTACTCACCATTGCACCTGAGAAACCAGATGCACCATCCTCTCCATCAGATCCAGGATCACCCTGTAGAGGGAGAACAGGCAGGAGGTGCAGAAATTATATTAGCAGGATAGTGTGGGTGACCAAATGATCTGAATATGATGTTACTTAATAATATGGGCTTACTACAGGACCCGTATCTCCTCCTCGCCCTCGAACCCCTTTGGTCCCTTTGTACCCCTGACAACATGACAATATATATATCAAAAAAGTATTAAGACATTCTGGAAACATCAACATCCAGAGCACAATGCAGACCATTCTGATTCAACTCTATGTTTCTTACCTCTCTGCCTTGAGCACCAGGGAATCCGTGTTTTCCTTGTGACCCTACAGATCCCTGTTTACAATGAGATATTAGTAAACGTGTCAAAACAATGGCATAGGTGACAAAAATCCTGCCCAATGACTCTTGATGTACCTTGGGACCAGGAAAGCCAGCAAACCCAGGCTCGCCTGGTTCACAGTCACACTCATTGGGTCCCTCCTGCCCCAAATCAGCTCCCTCTCCATACGGGACATGGGTTGTCAGAGTGGTCACCTCTTTGGCATAGTTGTATGACTCAGTGGTGCTGGAATATGGGTAGGTCTCCTCTGTGATCATGGTGACCCCTGTGGGAGCAGGATTGTAGAGGTCATATGCAGACACGGTCTGCTCATTCTTATTACTGTGTGTAGGCTGGGGATGGTAGTCCACTTGAAATGCGTTGAAAAAAAAACCTATGAGACACTGCTAGACTAAAAAATAGATTGTTGTGACTGATTGTGGTTGAACTCGATTAAGCATAACTGAACAGAGAAGAAATAAAAATAAATGTTTATTTTTTTTGCTGAAAGCAGAGTAAGTGTATATAGTATGTGCTGTCGGAAGTATATATCAGGAGGAACAGTATGATCTTCAGTAAAGAGTAATGACCCAGCGTAGGTGGTATAATTGCAAGTAAATGAGTGGAAGCAAAGGGAGTTTCCAAATGTCATTTAAATCTATATATGTTGAATGTGCTAAAACAAACTTTATGTAGGTTCAATTTTTAAATAAACACACAACAAGCTTAAAAAAATACATCTATTAAAAACTACATAAAGTAGTCGAATAAAATTTGCCGGCATTTACCAAAGTGCAAAACATTGCTCCATCGTTTTAAAAAAAATGACGTGTTTAAAAAAAGTCAATATTGCTAATGTTACTTGCATGTTTATGCAGATCATACCAGACTGTAGTTCTCCAGACTCTTCTTCGTATTCATTTACCAATGAGCCTTCATATGTATTGTCTTCACCTAATAAAAAAATAAATAAAATATATCACATCAAATGTCACATAACCACATAAAACGTATATTGTATGTTGCAATCTGAAAGACATTTGTGGGGCAGCCTGGGAAATCCCTGCGACATACCACTCAACTACAGTACTAAATTTTCCTGAACTGAAATATTTTCATTTTCCATGAAACAGAAAGTCTAATTTTTTCCTAATTAATTTCGTTCTTTTTGACAAACCAGCCACAGCTGAATAGCCTTCTGACTTTTCCAGGCTGCCACACATTTGTTAAATATTTGTGAGAATCTTTTTGACCTGACCTGAATGGTTACCGGAGTAGTCTGCCTGGCCATTGGAGTGGAGCACACACAGCAAGAACACAAATCCTAGAGGCACAGCCCACACCTAATAACACCAACCGCAGAACACATAAACTAGAACATAATTAATACTTTTCTTTCCAGAAAATTCTATAATACTTACTCAGACTAGAACAGTACACTTGGATCTACTAGCTAACAAGTACCAAAGCTCAGTCTGTTTTTTAAGTTCCTTTACCTGGATATTGAATTTACTGTACATTTTGTGGGATCTTATTTAGATTGTTAAGATGTGTGTTCTTAACCTAATATACCACAATAATGGTTCTCTACAAGCTCCCACATTCCAGACCAGACAGTCTGTGGATTCAGTTTCTACACATTAACTCATGTATCTGTTATCAGGTTTTTTCTACATATTTCACATTGCAGTAAACATTTTGGTGAACTTGAAGCATAGTTGCTGCCACAAAATACACGAAGTTCATTATTCAATCTCATTAAAGACCTATTTGGTGTGAACTTATTAGACATTATTTAACAGCTGTGTTAAGTAAAGTAGTAAAGAATTTAAAATGCTTTGTATAATAGTCCTGGATAAAGGAATTTTAATTCCAATGTAGTGTATACAAAAGTTATATAGAGAAATGATAATAAAAAGCCACTTGACTTGAATTTTTATAGTCTTTTAAATCAGTTCCATTAAACAAAGGATGTAAAAGAGTGAGAAATATTTATCTGAATGCCCCTTGTGCCCTTTGCCTCAGACAGGGCTAAGAATAAGTTAATAAGTCAAGAATAATGGGTGGAGCTTATTCATGCTCTCATCAACCCGAAGGTTCTCTGGGGCATGGAGGTGTAGTGTGGGAGAATGGCAAGGCCTCTCCATTTCTCTGATCAGTCTTTACCAAATCCAGTTAAGGATTGTTAGCTAACACGCACCCAAGCCACACAGGAACTTAACAAAACACTCTCAATTAAGCACTCTAAACTAGCACTTCTGAGAAACTTTAATGAAAAAATATGAACAACATTTTTCATTATATCTTTTACTTTAAAAAAAACCCAAAACAAACAGCATTTCAGAAACTTGCCATTTGTGTGAATTTCCTACATTCTTGTAATTCTGTTGGGTCAAAGCTAAATCAATCAAAATCCGGTAGCAAATTAGCATGACCCATTAGCGGATGGCATTTTTGAAAAACAGCAGCATAAAAAGTCATTAAATGGTCATCATAAATCTATTAATGTAGATTCACCAAAACAAAATTAATAACTAAAATCAATTCTCAAAGTAAATAATCCCAGCTGTGTCACTTAAATCATTTATAACATCAGTTTCAGAGTTATATGAAGATCTTACTGCTCACCTTCACTCTGGAGGCTCCCATGGCCAATGGGCCTTCCTGCTCTGGATTCAGTCAGGTTTGTAATTCCCACTGAAATCAGCCTCTCTCCCCACACACACAGGCTTACCGTTCTGGGCTGTGAGTACACAGAGCTTGGTGTACTTCTGACTTCTTCACAGCATTCTCCAACTTCACGTACAGCCTTGGACCCTCAGTGCTGAGAGAGCCGTGTAGTGCTTCTGAGCCCTCACCAGGCTCGTCCACGATCCATCCTTTCCTCAGCTGGGTGACAAATACCTGAACCTTCCCCAAACACACATAAACCCAGGCAAGACACTGAACGGCTGTGGACACAGTGCAGAAAATGAGAACTAAACAATATATAAGAATGGTGGGAATACACTTGATTCTTACAACTGCAATTACTTTGTCATTTGTATTTTGCAAGAAGAAACTTGGCATTGCTTTACATTAAGGGTCCCTTAACTGGCATTATTTAAAACCTTACTGGAACAGGAACAGTCCATGAACTTCAGTATGTACACACCATAAGTAATGTTAAATTTTTTTTTTAAAACAATAAACCAAATAGTCAACACCAATGTTAATCACATTAAGGAAAATTGCATCCACTCTGACAGATATAACCCAACAGCATAATTAATGTTTGTGGTTTGTCACCCAGCAAAATTCTGAATGGAGGCTGAAGCAACTTTTAGTATGCATCAACCAGTTCAATTAGTTATGAACATTCAATAATATGCTAGAAATTATATGTGGCAAATTTAAGTGGACTGATACGGACACCTTACCATCACATTACTGATTCTAGGTTCCCCCTTTGCTGTTATAATATTTCCAGTCTTTTGGGCAGGATTTTGGAGCAAGGCTGTGGGGATTTGCTCATTTCACCATAAGAGCAATAATGAGGTCAGGCTCTGATATTGGGTGAGGAGGCCTGGCATACAGTCAGGGCTCTGTGGAGGACACTCATAATGAATCAACATAAACGAATCATAATGAGCTATGGTAATGCCCTCCTTGAGTCCAACTTGCCATAAAAATGTTATGACTATTGGCAAAAATGGTTTTTGGCTATTGCCCAAAAAGTGCTTTAAGCCTACCTATAGGGGGCACTAGCACAAAGGGCAACACACACCTAGGGACGCAAACCTTATATTCTGTAACAGACATCTTGGGCTACAGTCATACCAAGCGTCATGTTGATTGGAGTCCAAGTATGTGGTATCATCAACCAAATATTAGTAGGGGTGGTGGGGGAGGGAACTAAAAAAAAATAAAAAATAAAAAAAAAAAAACACCACACAACTCAACTGAATCTATATGACTGCCAGTGCTAGCTGCAGCAGTCATAATAAATATCACTCTTGGAACGCCTCTCTGCTAATCAAATTAGAGAACCAGAACTAACTGTTCCCTCCTCTTTGCAGTCAACTTCCTCTCTTTCTGAATTCAAATCTCTACTTAAAACTCATCTCTTTTCCACCTATTTCTCTCCTTCAGCTTCCTCCATCTGATTATCTGTACTTATCTGTTTTGTATTTGTTTTTGTAAAGCGTCCTTGGGTCCTGTGAAAGGCGCTATATAAATCCAACCTATTATTATTATTAACTGTTGCCCCACATCATTCACAATGATATAGAAACTCTTCCATTAGCTGTATTGAATACTGAAACTAAAACAGATTTATAACATGATACAACACCTGGTTAACAATTTTAACTAAACCATCAGAAATTGTGAAAGATCTATGACTTTGGCTCCATTTGTAAACTGCGTAAACCAGAATATTGGAGTGAAGCAGTCCGACCTTCAAACACACTCACTCGTGAAACACGCAAATGCTGAATGACTACAAGAAAAAATTCTGAGGCTTTATGGAAAGAACACTACCACACCAGCTCCTTAAGAGTCATACGTCCTTTAATTCAACTTTTACACACCAACATTCCACACTGAATAAGGTAAAAGCACAAAAGCTCAGAATGTAATGATAAAACGATACATAATCATAACGGAACATCTGTCTTTACTGGTTTCTTCACATATGTGAAATCATTACATGCTCATTTTGACCTAATTATTACTACCCCAAATAAAGTCATGACTTATTTTTCTTCTTTTTCTTGTGATGTCTCTCTTTAGGAGAGTGGGAATTCCTGCATACACAAAAATGAGAGAACACGTTCAACTAAACAAAAAGAAACACACTAAAGAAACGCAATGATCCAAAATTTGGTTAAGATAAACTAAAATCTGTTCAAGAAATAGACAGTTGATTTATTCAGTATTTAATACAGACAGATACATCAGCACAGTGTATACATTATACCATATCAAAACACAAATTTATGTTAAGAAGCAATGTTTAATTTTATTAAAATACTAATCTAACATTATGAGAGAGAGATACAGCAGCATAAATGCTAAAACCTGCAAACAGAGCAGAGTTTACACTCAGCAGTGATTTTTCCCTAAAAGCAAGTATACTTCAGTGTTTTACCTCCGTCTGCTTTTGCTGCCTCTGTCACGGCTGCGTTCACGACTGTGTTTTTGGTGATGTTTGCGTCGAAGGCTGTTCTCTTCTCTGGAACTCGTGCGAGATTCACGTGACTCAACAGAGGCAGAGCGGCCTTCATCTGGCAACCTCCTGGATCCCAAGATCACAGTGAATAAAAAGACCAAAGAACAACAAACTCATTAGTGAGTGTATACCAAGTACACTAGTGGAGATATACTGTATGTGTGCAATTCGCAGGACACAGATCTTGAATTTCCCCCAGTGGATCAATAAACAAACTATCCATCTACCCACCTAACTATCTATCTATCTATATGGCCAAAAGTTGCCAAGCATGCATAAGGAATACAACACTGCAGGATAGACTGTTATAGGAAAGTAATCAAAGATGGGTTTGTGAAGTTTTTTTTTCCTGTAACACCATATTCTGAAGCATTTTTTCCTCTAGTAAGACAACAATTGGCCAGCGATTTCAATTTTCCCATGCATTAATGAACATCTTTTTGTTCACAGTTTCATATAATATTGTGGGACTTCCAAAAGTCGAGTCAGCTCCTTTTATTATGTTGTATCAGCTATAAAAAGTTATTCCCTCCCCAGCTTCTCTTTTTTCTTTGTCTTTAAGTTAATAAGACAAAAAAACACAAATTTTAAGGGGAAAGTGGAACAAGCCCTGGAAAGTCCTCACTTCTAAAGACTCTTTGGTGTAAGCCCATTGACCATTACAATACTCTGAAAACTGAAATCCCCCATGTAAATGTTAAATTAACTTATCCTTAAAGGGGGCATATTATAAAAGTGCACTTTCTCAGGTTTTGTGGACATACAGTTGGGTATCTGGAGTGCCTACCAACCCACCAACAATAAAACAAAGTCAGATCTTTGTATGTTGCCTTGTTCAGAAATCGTGGGCTTAAACACTCCGTTCAGATTCGGTGTCATTATCTACATCACAAACAAGCTCACAGGAGTGCTACTGCCCTCCATCTGAATAACTCCACCTATTGTGCGAGTGACCCTATCCAAGGAATAAGAATCATGTATGTGCAGGGGCACCATTTAAAAAAAAAAACCAACACACAACACTAGGTTGACCCCTGGCCTCAGAAGACAGAACAGCTGAGTGTATGAAGTTTATTTTTGATGGCAATGTCCCTAATACCTGTACATGTGTGCTTAATATCATTGTGCTTTTACAACCTGGGTCAGTACAATGTAGGATATTGTGAGGGGAATCTTTTTTTTTTTTAATGTCATATCAGCATCTATGGCTATTTATGACTAGATGCACTCCTTGAGCAACTACTGAGATTATTTTTGTGTTCCATATTGATCATAAACCCTTGAAGATAAAAATGACTAATTGAAATTGGTTGAGAAATATAAACATTATAGAGCTTTTTTATTCTGGAAAAAAGGGCGGATTCGATGCATTCAAAATGGCAGACATGTTAAATGAGACGTCTAGGTAATAGGTTGATAAGTATGCCCCATGGCAGAGGGAGCTGGGTAAGTAGTTTGAAGTAACGTGCACTGAAACTGAGTATTTTATAGAGCTGTTTTATACAGGGTGAAAGGGCAGCTGTAGTATTAGACTGAGTGCTGTTGTGACCAAAGAATGTCACAGACTCATTGTGAACAGAGATTTATGGGAAAATGGATATATGACTACATGTCCCATTTTTCTCTTTGTTTAAACAGCATATTGAGTGTGAATGACACAACTCCCTGTGAATGAGCTATTATTTTAGATTAGATAACTTACTGGAACAAGTGATTTGAATACAGACAGCACTACTGTCAGTGCTGCTGGGTAGAAAACTAACAAAAACCTTCTGACCAACAGAAATTGAGAATTTTACAGACTGTGTAATAACAGATAACAATTGCCTGGAATATCACACCAACAGTACCTGTGGGAGTGCTGCGAAGGTTTTCTCTCCTCTTCTCTCTCATCCTGCCACAGTTTCGCCAGTTCCCCCGAGTGGACATCAATCACTTCCCGAATGATCTTCAGGATACATTACAACACGCATGACAAATGTTCTATGCAAAAATGTCAGCATTAACTTGGTCATTTACGCACCCAAGTGGAGAAACAGAAAACTACAGTACTGACCTCTGTGTAAGACTTCTTGGTGATGTGAACATTTTTTGCCCTGTATGATTGGCGGCGTCTCCTATAGTCCCTCATTTCAGCCAAGACCTCAAGGTGAGACTTTGGCCCACTTTTCTCCTCATCTATATATATAAAAAAAAATATACATATAAAATATATAATATAAAAAATATTCACACTATGTATTAAAAATAAATAAATAAATTATATATATATATATATATATATATATCTCAATCTGAGTGAATATCCACTGCGAGTTGTGGACTCGCCTTTGTTAAGCTTGGACACAAGATCCACATAAAGATCCTCATTGTTGGATGCCTTTGCGCTCTGCTGTATGGCCTCCTGTATCACATGATCATACAGAGCCAATCGGTCAGCCACTGTGAGGTCACAGATTGCTCGCTTGTGGTTCTCAGGCACATCTGCAGGCTCAGTGGAGTAATCCTCTAAACACAAAACAGGGTATTTATTACAGACTAGATTCAGGATATTATTCACAAAATCACAGATTTTTCTTTAACCAAACCCATCAGATAAAAAATGCAAAGTAGTTTGCAAAGTGGACATTTCCATCACTCATCAACTCTCATTTGCAAGATGTTCTTAATAATTTCCCACAATACCTGCCCTATATTGTAGAAATTTAAAACATAACATTCTCCTTTGCTACAGTGCCACTGGATCGATGGTCAATGTTTTAAGACATATGCCTACACCAGGTGCTTGAATCATGCTGGCTATAATTAGTCAGTTAATTATGTAATTTGATTGATGTAGATTTTTTTAGGAGTTGAGACATTAACCTACAAGAAAAATGAGTTGTAAAGTATGGTGAAGTTTGTGAACTGGCTTTTCCATCAGGTAATTTTTACCCCAGGAGTGGTGTGACTAGCACACCTGGATAACTTTTCCTTTTCTCCATTTATTAATGTACCTTTGACTTTGGTACATTGGTAGGAATTGCTGAGTCCCTTACTGCAATGTGCAGTGTTTTATACTTGCTAACTCATAAACCGGAGAGCCAGCGCTCTCCCTCCCCACCCCCGAGCACTGCTAGCAGCTAAATGTTAGTAGGCACTTACACCAGGCGCAACCATGCAATTAATGATACCTCTCATGAAGCTATCTAATATTTTTGGATTACTTGGATAGTTATTATAAAGCCTACCAGGTGTGACCCTATAACAAAACACTTGCACTTTTGATCACATTCTCTCATCTCTTCTTAACTGAAGGACTATCCATGATCTAATGCGTTAACCTTTAGATGTGTATTTAAGGAGAGGTTAAATATGTCTGATATTCATACAGAAAAAAACAGGTGTCTGTATTGTACATTATAAGTAATAATGTACGTAATTATAAGTATAAATGTTGTAGTATGCTGTTTAGACGCCCTTTAATAATGCCATGACTGCTAAAAGCAGATCAAGGTGGGATTAGTAGCGAGCATATAGACACACTCAGTGTTCCTCCTCCTCACATAGCCATATAATTTCTTAAATAAAGACATGTAAAAAAGGACCATATAAAGGATATCTTAAAAGGATACATCAAGCATGAGTAGAAAAATATCTTGAGTAGACAGCCTCTAATACTCACCCCTGTTACTAGGGAAAAATACATAACAAAATTAAGTGATGACAGTACTGTGAGCACAATTACATGAATATAATTAGTAATGGCTACTACACATTCAGGGTGAACGGTTTTCAGTTTAAAACAAACTGTGTGTCTTGAGACGGAGGTTAAAGATTTTAAATGGTTTTGAGACTTACTTTGGCAGAACTTTCCTATCGTCTGAACAGGAGCAGCTCGCGCGCGGGCCTGCAGAATTACCTGATGTTGTGTGTCTTTATCTGCATCAAATATAAACACACGCAATACTTCAAATCAATGCTTCGAATTATGCGCGCACACACACCTAATCAGCCATAACATCGAAACCACCTTGTATCTACACTCAGCTCCACTGACCACACAGGTGCACTTTGCAGTTCTACAGATAGAGACTGTAGTCCATCTGTTTTTCTGCAGACTTTGTTAGCCTCCTTTCACCATGACCTCCAATTCTCAATCCATAGGGTCTAATATGATGTCTGTATAACAAGCTAGAACAGCTTCAACTCTTCTGGGAAGGCTTTCCACAAGATTTAGGAGTGTGTTTAGTGGAATTTTTGACCATTCAGCCAGTCATGTTGTTCCTCACCAAACTTGCTCATCCATGTCTTTATGGACCTTGATTTGTGCACTGGTGTGCAGTCATGTTGGAACAGGAAGGGGCCATCCCCAAACTGTTCCCACAAAGTTGGGAGCATAAAATTGTTCAAAATCTCTTGGTATGCTGAAGCATTAAGAGTTCCCTTCACTGGAACTAAGGGGCCGAGCCCAACTCCACACACCATATTCCCCCTTTCCACCAAACTTTACACTTGGCACAATGCAGTAAGACAAGTACTATTCTCCCAGCAACCGCCAAACCCAGACTCATCCAACAGATTACAGGGTGAAGAAGCGTGACTTGTCACTCAAGAGAACACCTCTCCACTGCTCTAGAGTCCAGTGGTGCATCCGATGCTTTGCATTGTGCTTGGTGACGTAAGGCTTGGATGCAGCTGCTTAGACATGGAAACCCAATCCATGAAGCTCTTTACACACTGTTATAGAGCTAATCTGAAGACCACATGAAGTTTGGAGTTCTACAGCGATTGACTCTGCAGAAATTCGGTGACCTCTGTGCACTATGCACCTCAGCATCCACTGACCCTGCTCTGTCATTTTACGTGATCTACCACTTCATGGCTGAGTTGCTGTCATTCCCAATCGCTTCCACTTTGTTATATTACCACTGACAGTTGTTATGTTCAAGGACGCATGATTGGCTTCTCTGCTGGTCTGTTTTGTTTTCCTTTCTTTCCTTCTAGGCGGAGATGATTTTGAGCTGATTGAGCCCTGCTGTGATTGGTTGCTGCATGATGGGTTGCCCTTTAAAAGCAGCAGCAAGGAGATTCAACCAGTCTCTCTCCCTTGGTCTGGTGTTTGAAGTTCCCTCCATGGTTTACAGTGGGCTTTCGGGACAGCTCTGTGTTTTTTTTAGCTACTATGTATTGCTTGTGATTTGCCCTCGTGTTGATCCTGACATTACTCTTGTCTGTTGTAACCAAATTTGTAATTTATCAGTCACCATTATGTAGGGGTGAGTGCCTCTTCTTTTGCATTAAATCCTCTTTTCTCTTGTTTATTCGTTCAGGAAGGCAGGTTAGTACTGTATGTATCCTGTTTTCTTTTGGATTAGGGAAGGTAGTTTCTTGGGTAGTTAGTGGGCATTTTCTTTATTATTTTTGCCAATAGCTCACCCTGAAGTTGGTTTGTGACTGTTACCACATGCCCTGAATAAAAGGAAACTAATTAATACAAACAGTCCACATGAGTGTGTGTAGAAGCAGTCTGCGTGCATGCGAACACCTGAATTCAATGATATGAATGAGTGAGTGAATACTTTTGGCAATATAGTGTATATACATATGTGTGTGATTTAATGTCACTGCCTTCAAGTGGGCTCACCCAATTTTATGCTGGGAATGTTGGCCTTCTCATAGCAGAATGAAGTATCATACATCTCTGCCTGGAACACAGAAGAAGCACCAGAGTGATGAACACTGCATAAAACTCCATTTCTAAGGATTAGCATCGTTTGTATTAGGATTCCCAAACCTGTTCTTCTTTGGAGTATCCTAGGTGGCTCAGCAGGCAGGTTGTTTTGTGGTTTTCCATGCTCCTACACGGAACTGTGTGGTTTGGGTTATAAGGGCACACCATCATCTCCAGCTTGTCCTGCTACACAAGGCGCTTCAGAGTCATTTCAACAAGATAATGCTACATTCACAGGCCCTGATACAACAGTGTATGATGAAACACGTAGCTCAGAAATGAACCCCTCACCAGCTAGCAAGCTACTTACTGTTAAGGAGGAACATTAAGATCACTTATGTTTTGCTGGAACCACAAATGAGTTTGTTACCTGTGAGGAATCTCTCTCCCAGCTCCATCCCAGCCCCTCGAGCAGCTCGGTCAGTTGTGTCCGGCAGTTTTGGGTAAACTCGGTCAGTCCATGCAGCGTCTCTGCCCGACCCTGGAGCGCCTCCGAGGAGTCAAAGTCACTCATTCTGACTGTAAAAAGTCTCGCCTTGGTCAGAGTTTAAACCTTGTTCTACAATATGCTGCTATATTAAATCGTAGCTACGTTAGCCGCGCACGTTTTCTCCCCAGCAGGCTGTTTTTCATACCCTTCTCAGTGCACTATTATTATAAGGCAGCTAGTTGGGATACACTGAACGTCACGTGACCCGGAAGTAGAGGACTTCCGTATTCCGGTTAGTTTAACAGATCCAGGATCAGGTTTAGCTCTAATTAAACAGTAGAGTACTCTACAGCAGACTGAACTCGGATCAGCTAACGGCAACCTGATCCACAAACATTATGTCTGGTCAAAAACAAGCAGCGATTCCGTGTTTTAGGTCGAAATGACAGGTTTTGTTGCGTTCAGATGCATTTTTTTTATAATTGTTAGATGGGACTGGAGCTGTCTAACTAGTTATTAAGATCGATTAGTGCTTCATCATCGCAAAAATAAATTTGCGTGCTGGGAACTAAAAGCTGGTAAACAACACTCAGTGTAGGTAAAATGGCAATAATAAATGTATAAATACTCGTATAAACAGTAATATGTCTTTGCTAATGTCTTTGACATTAGGGTAGACTTTGTGGTTTTGTTATTATAGAGGTGTAAATAGAGTGTGCTTTATTTTTAATGTGAGGCATAACGTTAGCTTTAGATAACTGTGATTAGTCATTATTCTGCTCTCCACCTCCAAACACACAGTTCAGCACTTCAGCAGTTGTACTGTCAGTTTTACAGTTGTACCACTTTAATAACATTTCAACTGTTTGAACAGAGTTATATTATTATTTTATTGAAGTAATTCTCTCATCATCAGGTTAGGATCCATTTTCTGGAAGACGTTTCAGTGATACCTTGAAGAAAGAGAATGGGGAACCAGCTGGCAGGAATCGCTCCATCACAGATATTATCTGTCGACAGCTATTTCTCAGACATCCATGAATATGAGTATGACAAAAGTCTCGGCAGCACCAGGTTTTTCAAGGTAGCCAGAGCAAAGCACAGAGAGGGTTTAGTGGTGGTTAAAGTGTTCGCCATTCAGGATCCATCACTGCCACTAACCAGCTACAAGCAGGAGCTGGAAGAATTGAAGATCCGTCTGCATTCCTGCCAGAATTGTTTACCCTTTCAGAAAGCCACACTCTCAGAGAAAGCAGCCATTCTTTTTCGCCAGTATGTTCGTGACAACCTGTACGATCGGATCAGCACACGGCCGTTCCTCAATAACGTGGAGAAGAAGTGGATTGCATTCCAGATCCTTAATGCTGTGGACCAGGCTCATAAATCTGGGGTGCGTCATGGTGACATTAAGACTGAGAATATTATGGTGACAAGCTGGAACTGGGTGCTGCTTACAGACTTTGCTAGTTTCAAACCCACATATCTGCCTGAGGATAACCCGGCAGATTTCAACTATTTCTTTGATACGTCTCGGAGGAGAACTTGCTACATAGCTCCAGAGAGGTTTGTGGATGGCAGTATGTTTGCCACAGAGAGTGACCAGACTACGCCACTCGTAGATCTCAGCAACAACAGCCAGAGGACAAGAGGAGAGCTCAAGCAACCCATGGACATCTTCTCAGCTGGTAAAAAATATTATATACAACATGTATATGTATATGCATACCTTTGACCATGTGTAGGCATAACATTATGACCACCTCCTTTTCTCTAAACTTGTTGTCACTACACTAGTTCCACTTACCATATAGATGCATTTTGTCATTCTACAATTACAGACTGTAGTCCATCTGTTTCTCTACATGCTTTGTTATTCCCCTTTACTCTGTTCTTTAATGGTCAGGACCCCACAGGACCAGCACAGAACAGGTACTATTTGGTTGGTGGGTTTATTCTCAGCACTGCAGTGACACTGATGTGGTGGTGGTGTGTTAGTGTGTGTTGTACTGGTGTGAGTGGATCAGACA
>JAOTRJ010000048.1:13754673-13766265 GCA_028564905.1 Leptodoras praelongus | reverse complement strand
CACTGCAGTGCTGAGAATGATCCACCACCCAAACAGTACCTGATCTGTGCTGGTCCTGACCATTAAAGAACAGAGTAAAGGGGACTAACAGAGTATGTAGAGAAACAGGTGGACTACAGTCTGTAATTGTAGAACTACAAAATGCAGCTATATGATAAGTGGAACTGAGAAAATAAACAATAGGTGTAAAGAAAATGAGGTGGTCATAATGTTACGCCTGATCGGTGTATGTATTTAAATATAAAGCACTGATAAAAACCACAGTCACTCAGGCTTGCGGTATTTACTCTGTAGAAATACTCGGGGAACACACAGTCCTTCCTTTTTGTTCACAGTTTCTCTCAAAACATATTCATTTATAAGAGTCTGAAACCCTGCCTGATGAAACAGATTGTCCAGATACTCTGAAAGAGAAACACATAATTCAAAATATCATACTCACTATAGAAAAAAGGCTGATAAAATGATTTAAAATAAGAACAGTGACCTACCTCTGGAGAAGAAATAGGAACGAGTGCCATCCTGCCTCACATAAAAATTCTCCCCAAGCTTGCTTCCTGACTTAAACCTCAGCATGGCATGATCATAGAGGCCGTAGTCCCTGAACAAGATGATTCCTCCTGGTTTTAATACCTGCCAAACACAAACAGAAATAATATAGAATTTCTTGTTTTTGGCCTGGGTCACATTTCTATTCAGCCCAGAAATGCAAGTTTGATAAAACACTGTGTACTTGCACATTTAATTAACATTATGTGCAGTTTAAAAGCTTATATTAACTAAGTAACTATTAATATGAACTTTTCAAACTGTGACACATTATGTTTGAAGGTCAAGGTTCACAGTAATTTTAATACTGGTAATCACACCATGATTGAACATACTGTGACTCTAAAATGAATGTTAGATTTGGGAAAAGTAGCTATAATAATATCTACCTTTAGTGTAGTATCTAAATATATCACTTTACCCGATAAATGTTTTCCACGACTTGTTGCATTCTATCAGGGTGAACAGCTGACAGGACAAATATCAGGGTGGCAACATCCAGACTGTTTTCTGAAATGGTGGCACGAAGGTCGTCTTTAGTAAGATCACACTGAAATGCCAGGCATCGCTTGGGACAGTATAGAGAGTTTTCCTGGAAAGCAAGTAGAGGATTCGGTAATAGTATAGAGTATAGTAACAGTGTTGACTCAAACTCACCAAAGATTTGTTAACTTACAGAAGGACACAGGGATGGACAATATAAAATTGTAATTTTTTAAGATTTTTTATATTATATTAAAATGATTAAAAAAACATTTTTTTTTGCTTATGCAATAATTTTGTTATACAAAGCTAGTTGTGCTGGGAGTTTGTTTTCAGCCCTATGTATTGTGACATGTATCATCAAAATGTCTTCAATTATCAAGAGATGGTCTTTTGGTCATGTTGTCACCCACCCCTGTCAAGATATAAAAAATGTTTAATTGTGAATTAATCTCAGTTTTAACACACATTTTGATTTTGTGTTGTACATGCAGGTAGGCATCCTGGGAGCATTGAAAATGTTGTTGCTATTTATCACAGGTCTATTTTAAGAGAAGTGTCGAATGTTGCCTCATTATTCACTTGACTTTATTTGATAAAAGTGAAATATTAAAGATGATTGATGTCTTTTCATTATTATTTTTTTTATTTAAATAATTTTAATTTTTTTTTATTAATTGGCAGAGGAATAAGTAATTATCAGGGACACAGTAACAGAATAGCAATAGTTTACAATAAGAATTCCAAAGTTCAAGTAAAGGAAATAAGAAAAAAAATAATCTAAAAAATAATAACACATTTAAAAAATACATACGAGTTTATGTGCATTATGTGGATCCATCACCTTTGTTATCTCTGTCACTCATTAAACTGATGTAAAATACAAAAATATAGCAATACAAAAAGAGCTACAACTTCTTCGTTCTCCATTGTGCCTTTAAACTAGCAATGTTTATGAAAACAAACAAGCTAGGAGATCCTAACACTGAACACAAGAGATCAGGGCACTGTGCAGGAGAAACGACAACCAAAACATATTTTAAACAGTTAAAATACATCACCTACAGTTCATAGACTGAACAGTATTATTTATCATGCTAAATACAGTTGAGTGCTGTAATCAAGATGCGTTTGAGTGTCCCAAATAGTTTTAGTGACCAAGTTCCCTATGAAGAGCCCTTGGGATTCTGTACCCTGTGCAGTGTGTAGGAAGCAGGGATACAGCTTAGGGACCCTTGCAGTCGGAATACAGTTTAATCATTTAGTGCATATTTTCACTATTCTATTTGCATTTTCATTTTAGTGTAATTTGATATAATTTCAATTATATTTTTGTAATGAGTTCTATTCCCCTCTTGTTTTTTTAAATCTCTTTTTCTGTATCTTTCTACCTTAGTGTTAATGTGTACAAGCAGTCGTCAAAGCATTGCACTGCTAGTTGTACCTTGTATGACCATGGCAAACTTTGACTTTTAAAATGAGGAATGTAACAGTCAATTTTGGAATGTTTGTATTCACTGACTGCATTGTGGATTTCTGTAATTGAACTAATTTTTAATCTGTGTTAACTTTTTTTAGTGGCGTACATTTTTTAAAATCACGGTCAATTCTTTAATGCATTAGCACATCCTGTAACGCATTAATTTGACAGCACTAATTTTTATTTTTACAACTTTTGAGCTGTGCTTAGGATCATGAGGTAGGATCATGGATTTTCTTTGGTGTCCTACATACATAGTTCTGATTATTATGGCCAAATAGTTCACATTTGTTAATTTAACCAGATAACGTTCCTCCAAAAAGCCCTTGTGTTCACCTGCAAACTTCTGTCTTGCATTTTATGCTGGTCATAGCATAGAAGCTTCTTCATACTGTGGTAGCTGATGCCCCCAACTCTTTCAAGCAGTTCCACTGTTGTTGTCTTGGGGTTCAGATCAAACTTTCAGATCAAAGTTTGTTCATTACTGGTAGTTAATTTGTGCCTCTTTTCTGAGCAATGTAGTGTCTGTGTGGTTCCAAAATGTTACATTTGTTCTTTGGGAATTGCTATTAAAGAGGAACTTACAGGAGTTTACATGAATTGCATGTATTTTCCCATGGCATCATGGGGAAAGAGTCGACATCTCTAAAGGCAGGCCTTTTGTTTTCTTTTCTTTTTTACAGAATCAGGTGCACTTCTAATTAACTCCTAATTATGACAACTGAACAAATAATTTTTAATTATTATTATTGATTAATGAATGGCATTTCATGATTTTATCCAATCATAGTTACATAAAAACTTGTGGAATGTCCAAGAAACAATGTTACTAAAAATCTTTCTTACTGTTACAAAGCACTGACACTGGAAACTCTTTCCATGAATATTAAACAGTATCTCCTTACAAAACACCTCACCATGACCAGTATTATACAAACCCTATTTCCAGAAAAGTTGAAACATTTTCCTAAAATGCAATAGAAGCTAAAATCTGTCATTTGTTAATTCACTTGGACCCAATTTTTTAGTTGCAGCCATCCATTTCTAAATTTGTTTATATTTAACAAATCAAATTAAGTTTGATCTGTTCTTTGGCCTTTTGACTGTTAACATTTACATTTTTAGAATCTTTTTCTGGAAATGGGGTTCTCACATTTGAAGTTTTTAAATAGTTATATATTTTAATGTTCATTATAAGTCTTAGATTATTTGAAGGGTGTGCCATACAAGTCACTGTGAATGAGCTGCTGCTGTAGAAAATGAATCATCGAATCAATGAATCAATGAAACATCTTCTGTCCAATCAGATCAGAGAACAGCACTTTGTAAAAAAAACAGAAGGGCCTAGCATCATGATTTATATGAAGAAGAATGGTCCTTGAATATTGATGTGTCTTGCATTTACCTTCACAAACTGTACAGCTCGAGGGGAAAAGTCACATGCATAGATAAAGATGTTGAGGTCCTCTTCCAACAAAGGGAAGATGCAATTGCCAACTCCACATCCAGCCTCCAGCATCACCAGCTTCTGGGACTCAAACTGAAAAGCCAAACAAATGAACCATTAGTCAATGATTATGACAAATGATAAAGCACTGGAGCATTAAGAGTTCACCTCTCTGCAAGCTTTAAGCTCCTCAAATTCCCTTGTTGTCCAGTGTCTGTCTTTAAAAAAGTTTGTGGTATTCCTTTTGTAAAATAAGTCCCAGTTTTTTTGAGCATCAATCTCCAACCTCTGTTGTTTAAAGTTTGACACCAAAACCTGGTCATTCTTCAGTTTTTCCAGCTCTTCTTCTGTCAAAATCCTTTCACTCGAATCTGTGGACTGATGAGGAAACTGAGGGGCCGATGACCCAACTCCTAGATCATTTACTTGGGCCATAATAATCGACAGGAAATTCCTGTGGCCGCAGATTTACACGAGTTTTACTTTAATAAAGTGATCATCCCACCTGCATTACATTACAGCAGGTAGATCTATCCCTGTAGCCTAAAGTTTATAAAGTCAATCTGTAAAAAGTAAATGTTTGTATGCAACAGTACAATATATCACTTTAAAAACTATAAAACGGATATGTCTTTCATTTAAAAATAAAAAAAGATTCTTTAAAACAGTGCGTAAAAATCACGTTGGGCTCCGTAGGTCGTCGCTTCCGGTTTCCGGTTCTTCTTGTGCAGAACATGGTTGTAAGAACTAGAATAATTGTGTATCGCGACATCTAGTGGACATTTAATTTAAGGTCATTTAAATTACATCAAACTTTTAAACAGTCTCACACTAAATTTACAAAATAAAAATTGATTAAATGAAAATAAAGAGTGATCAACAGTTATTTGGGTTGATATTTTATGATAATTCAATGATTTTATTCAATACATTATTGAAAAATAATCAATTATTACTATTTTCTGTCATTCATTCATTCAGCTTAAGTAAGAGCTTTTATCCTGGTCTTGATCCAGAGACTATCCAGGCATCTAGAGTCATAGACAGGGGCAATTTAGTGAAGTCAATCCAAGCTCCTTTTTCATTAGGAGTCACACATACACTGAATCCTCACTATAATGACTGTGGCTGAAGAATATGGACTGCAGCTCTCCGTACGATCTGTTATGATTTGTAACAACAGTCTGATATGAGTTTTCGCAGCTTTATATTGATTTGATGCAATCTTTGATATACTGAGACACCATATAAAAGAGGAATTTCATGGTCCATCAGTTCAGTCTACGCAATATCCACCTCCACACCTCAACAAACACAGAGGACATCTCTGACCATTTTCTTCTGTTCCACAGACAACTATAGAAAAAAAACTCTATCCATTCACCTCTGAAATTATGTTCTGGTTTGAGAACAGATTTCCCCTTTAACCTGAGTAAAATTTATATCAACAAACTTCACAACATCCCATCTCTACATGCCAGGAACTGGGACCTGGGAAGTGGAATTTTTGCCCATTCTCACTGTGTACTGCTGAGCTGCTCAACAGTCTGGCATGACCGTTGCTTGATTCGCCTCTTCATAATGCACTATACATTTTCAATAGGAGACAGATCTGGACTGTGGACAGGCCAGTCAAGCCACGCTGTTCTACCTCATGCAGAATGAGGCCTGGCATTGTACTGCTGAAATAGACATTGGAGCTCCTAAAAGTCGTCATCTTGAGAACAGCATATGTTTCTCCAAAATACCAATATAAGCCTCCTCATCAATGGTAAGTTACATTTACATTACATTTATGACATTTAGCAGACACCGTCATCCAGAGTGACTTACATTTATCTCATTTATACAACTGAGTAGTTGAAGGTTAAGGGCCTTGCTCAGGGGCCCAACAGTGGCAGCTTGGTGGTGCTGGGATTTGAGCTTTTGACCTTACTATCAGTAGGTCAATGTCTTAACCACTGAGCTACCACTGCCCCATTCATAACATAGATGACATTTTTTGCATTTTTCATTCTTAACAGTCTTTTTCATCTTTGGCAAATAAAATCCATTTTTTCCAAAAACAAACTGAAAGTGGACTTGTCTGACCACAGAACATGCTTTCACTGTCTTTCTTTGCATAATATTATATAATTACATAATAGTATTATTCTTTGCATAGTACAATTTCACGATACAAATTCTTGATGCGATGGACTCTAAGCCCAGGTGGCTGTTTCCATCAAAGTAGCATCAAACTATACTGCCTGAGGGTAACACTCATTTCACCCTTGACCTTTACGCATCAAGATTTTCCCTGATTCTGTGAAGCTTTTCATGATATTATGAACTGTAGATGGTGAAAGTCCTAAATTCTTTGCAGTCTACTTACACCTCTGTTGGGCAATGACTTGCTCCAGCGCCACCTGTTCAATGACTCACTCTGTGTTGTGGGTCCCCAAGAGGAGCCATCTCTGGCAGGTGTCTTGCAGCTGCTGGGTGAAGACGAAGGGTAGGCTGGCTGCATGGTACTCCAGCGAGCAGTTCTTCTGGGGACCGCTGTATGATCGCCTGCCAGCATATCGGGTACTCCAGCATGCTGGCGGCCAGCAGCTGATATGCAGCAAGTTGGTCCTCCCCTGACAGGAGCGAAAGGAGATGGGGGCAGCCTGTTGGTCTTCCTGCCAGCTCCATGCCTCTGCAGAGCACTCAAAAAGTTTGAGAAAGGCCTACGCCTTGTCCTGGGGCCCCATCTTGGGTAGAGTCAGGGGAGGCTGGAGCACCTGACATGTAGCAGATCCTGCAGTGTTTGCCGGTCATCCACCTGGACCATGAGTAAGGACTGGAACCAGCATTCATGGTCCTCTCACAGTGAGTGGAAGGCATCGGTTTGGGTCTGTTACCCAAGGGTGAGTTATTTCTCTCTAACACAAAAGTTTAGCTTTTCAGTTTTTAATGTGGTCCTTTAAATCAGCTGTCTCCTGTTGCGGCTCTCCCATGCGCTCTCCTCTGCTTCCTTTTAATCCCCTATCACTACACACACATACACACACAGAAGGAGAGAGACAAGAGGCAATTATGTTAAAAAATAAGGAGCAGGTGTGGGATGCTCAGCTTTCGTGCCGCTCCCGGCTCCATCTCCCTTTGCCAGATCCTACCAGATCACGCACCCATCACCATAGTGCCTCAATTTAATTTTATGTGATTCTGAATCTAAAGCATTCATTAACACTAATAACCTTAACGCTGGCAGCTTTAATTACAGTCCAATTACCAAATAGTGCACTTATCGCAATGATCTGTTTAGGCTATTGACTGCTTTCAATACAAAGCCTTTACAGATTTTAGAACCTCTTCCCTTCCCTCTGCATTGTGCATTGCTTAGTTTCTTTACTTATGTAATAATATTGTGACATCAGCAGGACAGGACACCACCGGGAACCCAGTGTACATACAATGCTGTGCAAAAGTTTTAGGCAGGTGTGAAAAAATGCTGTAAACTAAGAATGCTTTCAAACCTACAAATAATAATTGTTTATTTTTATCAATTTACAAAATGCAAAGTGCGTGAACAAAAGAAAAATCTAAATCCAATCAATATTTCCTGTTTCATGACTACCCTTTGCCTTCAAACCAGCATCACTTCTTATAAGTACACTTGCACAAATTCAGAGATTTTGTAAGATTATAGTCAGGTGTATGATCAACCAAATATACCAAACAGGTGCAGATGATCATCAATTTCACATGTAGGTTGAAACACAGTCATTAGCTGAAACATAAACAGCTGTGTAGGAGCTTAAACCTGGGTGAGGAACAGCCAAACTCTGTACCAAGGTGAGGCTGTGGAAGACAGTTTCATGTCAAGACTGATCACAGCAACAAGACACAAGGTAGTTATACTGCATCAGCAAGAGCTCCCCCAGACAAAGATTTCAAAGCAGACTGGGGTTTCAAGATGTACTGTTCAAGCTGTTTTGAAGAAGCACAAAGAAACGGGCCAAGGAAACTTAAGGCAGCAGATGACAAACACATCACGCTTATTGCCCTTTGAAACCAATGGACCAATGAGTCATTTTAAATATTTGGATGTAGCAGAAGGCAGTTGTCTGCCGAAGGGCTGGAGAGTGGTACAATAATGAGAGTCTGCAGGCAACAGTGAAGCATGGTGGAGGTGAAGGATGGTGTCCTCAATGCTGAAAAATACAGGCAGATACTTATCCATCATGCAGTACCATCAGGGACGTGTATGATTGGCCCCAAATTTATTTTGCAGCAGCATTTTTTCCACTCCTGCCTAAAACTTTTCCACAGTACTATATGACTCAACTGGTTTGGAACAATCAACCTTTATTGAACATTCAGAGAACCAGGAGTACATTACACGTGCATCAATGTGGAGAGACACACACACACTCAAAGAATATGAGGCGGGTAGAGTGTTCAGCTTGCACTGCATGCTGAGATCTCCTGCAACAACACCCCCTCAAACCTGGAAGTTACTGCCCATTCTGTACAATCCAGTGGCTGTCCTCACATAGCCCCATAGCTTTGTTCTTCCTCTGGAAGCATCATGCATTCTGACACCAACGTGACATCAGTGGCATGGGACACCACTGGGAAGCCAGCAGACACATGACTGTATGGAACAATCAACCTTTATTGAACATTCACAGAACAAGGAGCACATTACAAATGCATCACATTACACATTACACATACACATTACAAATGTGGAGAGATGCACACACATTCAGAGAACATGAGGAAGGTAGATGACAAACAGCACCTGAGTGTCCAGACCCCCCCCCCCCCTCAAACCCAGAAGTCACTGCCCACTCCCTACAATCCAGTTGCCATTGCCACAATATTTTTCACTCCTTATATAAACAAACTGTGATTGCCAATATTGTCAATGTATTGTTTAGTTCCCATGTTTTTCACTTTCATAATAAAGCATGCTCACTGCTCCATTTACAACCCCAATTCCAATGAAGTTGGGATGTTGTGAAAAACATAAATAAAAAGAATACGATGGTTTGCAAATCCTTTTCAACTCCTATTCAGTTGAATACACTACAAAGACAAGATATTCAATGTTCAAGTGGATAAACTTTATTGTTTTTTGAATAAATTCACTCATTTTGAATTGCATGCAACACATTCCAATGGACTTCAAAAAAAGTCCATTGGAATGTATGTACCTTTCAGCATTAATGTTTCACTTAAATGTTAAATAAAGGGTTAGGTCCTCATACTTTCTTTAAAGACAGTCAGCAGAAGTTCACATTAGCAAAGTTATAGTACAGCTAGTGCATGTCTTTCTTGTGTCCTGAAGGATATTCAGGAAGGTTCAATTGTGGCTTCAAGTATGAATCAGTGTTTTAAATCTGAAGACAGGAATCCGGTGGAGGAACACAGGAATGAAATGATGAAGAACAACATCAAGAGTTCTTAAAACAAGGTATATACTCTACTACTGTGTACAGAATTTGTGCTCAGGGGAAGATCTGCCAGGTGGGAGTTGCAGTAATCCAATATTGACATGACAAGAGACTGAGCAAACAGCTGAGTAGCCAAAATCAGGTGGAAAAATATATGATTAAGTTAAGAATGACAACATGAACAGAGAATTACAGTTGGCATGACAACACCAAGGTTTCTTGTGTTGTCAGGTGGTGCTAGTAGAGCATTCTTCAGGGACACAACAAAAACTGTGATGTATAGATTACAGCTGTCATGCGATAACATTTTAAAATTGCATTAAATGCATGATTATTTTTTTTAACCACATATTAATCTCAGTTTTAACATTTTGATTTGTATTATACATGCAGGTAGACATGAAATGGCCATTAAAAATGTTGTTGCTGTTAATCACTGGTCTATTGTAAGAATGTTGCCTCATTAGTCGTTTCACTTTATTTGATAAAAGTAAAATATTATTATGTATTTTCATTTAAAGGGAACTGCCCAGTGTGTAGGGAGCTACAGAATATGGATATACAACTTCACCGGAAGTTATGTTATGCTGCTGATACATGATTGGCTGATTCAAATTTACCTCAGAGACCCACCGCTGCAATGAAAGGGAAAGAATTTTCACGTGTTGATGTCGCCTTTGTTGTCTCCATCACTCATTAAACTGATGTATCATACAAAAATATAGCAACCCAAAAGAGATACAACTTCTTAGATCTCCACTGTTCCTTTCATTCTTTAGCAATTGTTTATGATATTTAACAAGCTAGGACATCCTAACATTGAACATGAGAGATCAGAGCACTGTGCACGAGAAATGACAACCAAAACATACATTAAACGGTTAAAATTTATCATGTAGAGTTCATAGACTTTCATCACATTTATTTCAAAAGTGCCTACAGCAGCGGTGTCCAATCTTATCCACAAAGGGCCGGTGCGGGTGCAGGTTTTCCTTCCAGTCAAGCAGCAGCCACACCTCATTCCACCTGTTTTTAAATCACTGGATCTAATCAATGGATCTTGACTTTAAGTAGGCTTCTGCTTGGATGGAAAGAAAACCTGCACCCACACCACTGGCCTACAGCATACAAAATTAGTCTGAACAGTGTTGTTTGATTTATCATACTAAATACAGCTGAGTGCTGTAATCAAGGTGCAACCCTGCTGTGTGCTGTCTGCTGTTGATCACGTTGCAGGATATTTCAAATAGAACCGTTTTAGTGAGTTCCCTATGAAGAGCCCTTGTGATTCTGTACCCTGTGCAGTGTGTAGGGAGCAGGGATATGTCTTAGAGATCCTTGCATTTGGATTGCAGTTTCAGAATGTTTGTGTTCACTGAAGGCACTGCTGGTTTGTGTAATTGAACTTATTTTTACTCTGCTTTAAAAAAATTTGTGCCGTTAATATTTTAAATCGTGGTCAATTCTTTAACGTTAGCGCATTCGTTAATGAGTTACTTTGACAGTGCTAGTATAGATGTGTCCTCAGAGACTCAATAAAGTAAATGTCAGTCTTGCAGGTTGACCAACATAGTGAGAAGCTTATGCTAATGCTTGAAGGCTGGCATATTCTCACCATCTTAAAGCTCAAAGTTAGTCAAAGGGATAATCTGTAATCACCAATGACCAATCTGATCTGTTGAACAGCTCTTGTGGGAAATGGCCAGTATGTGACAATGTCACCATTGATTGCATGTCTCTGGTCTGTGTGAAGTAAAGCATGTGTGATAACTCCACTCTTATAATGATAAGGTGTGACACCTGGTATTTTGCTTGTAGTGGAGTATCTCTGGGGAATAACATAACAGCTATTGCGATTCTTAAACATCATATCTGCTGATTCAGTCCTAATCCAATTAAATTGTCCAGTCCTGTAAGTAAAGCACCAATGTTTTCCCCTAATTTCTCCAACTTCTTCTAACTGTGAAAATGCACCTTCAGGATTTAATTACACATACAATCTACAGTATTAATAGGTTTTGTCTTTGCACTGACATCACACCATTTCACAAAAAACTTCAGTGATGATGCTATTATATATTTGTCTTGAACTTAGGATTGTCTTTACTGGATTTTGGTTTCTGTTTAGTATATTGGATCAAGTCTTATGCATCTAGTTTTACTGGTTCCATATTGTTGTTTGGACGATTCTGGTGGTCTATTTTAAT
>JAOTRJ010000048.1:13729633-13754573 GCA_028564905.1 Leptodoras praelongus | reverse complement strand
AGTAGGGAAACTTTGATTCACTGTATACCTGGTGTCTGTGTCTCATTGATTCCCCCGAGCTCGAGCGCAGGACGGACAGAGGAACCGAGACAGAACAGAGAACGAACCCAAAAGATTTAAGCGACGGATTTTAAAACCTAACACTGTCTAAAATCCATGAACATACAGTCAACATAAATGACAGAATCATGGGAGGAGGCTAAGTAAAGGGGAACACTAAAGAGGAAACACACACACATACACAACCCCTGAGGGCAGATCCCTCAAAACTAACAATTGCCTGCAGGGCATGCTGGGAACCATGCTTAATGCCACCCCTAAACAGGAGCACCTGCTTTCTTCCTAAGTCTGGTGGTGGTTGCCACAATATGTAAGTTGTTATATTCTCATAACATTAAACCACCTACCTAATATTGTGTAGGTCCCCCTTGTACAACCAAAATAGTTCTGACCTGACAAACATGGACTACAAAAGACGTCTGAAGGTGTGATGTGGTATCTGACTTGCTTGTCCAGCGCATCCCACTGATGCTCAATCAGATTGAGATCTGAGGAATTTGGATGCCAAGTTAACACCTTTGTCATGTTCCACAAACCATTCCTGAACATTTCTTTTGGTGTGGTAGGGTGCGTCATTCTGCTGAAAGAGGCCACTGCTATTAGTCCATACTATTGCCATTAAGGGGTGTACTTAGTCTGCAACATACAACACAATATTTAGGTAGGTGTTATATGTGAAAGTAACATCCACATAAATGCAAGGTCCCAAGGACCCAAGGTTTACCAGCAGAACATTACCCAGAGCATCACATTGTATCCTTCAGTTTGCCTTCCTCCCATACAGTATCCTGGTGCCATCTTTTCCCAAGGTTAGCGATGCACACACACCCAGCCATCCACATGATATAAAAGACAATGTGATTAATCAGACAAGGCCATATCTTTTTATTGATCCATGGTCCAGTTCTGATGCTCATGTACCCATTGTAGGTGCTTGCAGTGGTGCACAGGGGTCAGCATGGGCACGCTGACTGGTCTGCAGCTCTGTAGCAAGCTGTGATGAACTGTGTGTTCTGACACCTTTGTATCATAACCAGCATAAACATTTTCAGCAATCTGTACTATAATACTATAAGCTACCCCTATAGTAGGGATAGCCTTCACTCCCTATGCACCTATGAACCTATAAGACTGTCATTGGTTCACTGGTTGTCCTTCCTCAGACCACTTTTGCATACTGGAAACACCCCACAAGATCTGCTGTTTTCGAGATGCTCTGACCCAGTTGTTTAGCCATCACAATCAATCACTATCAAGGTCATCCAGATCCTTATATTTGGCCAATTTTCCTGCTAAATTAAATTCGAGAACTGATTGTTCAACTAGTATCATAGTATCAACTAGTATCAACTATATCATGCCATAAATGTAATTTATACTGGCATCTGAACATTGGAGTGAAGTTGGCTGAATAAATGATCTCTCCATAGAACCAATGACTGTATGTACTGTACATGCTAGGTTTAAAAAGCTAAAAAGGAGGTATATAAGCTCAGAGGAGCGTATATAAGTATACTTAAAAGTTTGTACCAAAAATTATAAAGGAAATTATAATGAAAGTTATATTACTGGTTTTCATACAAATAACGTCATAACCATTATCCTTTTTTATAAATTTTCATTTGCTTTAAGACTGGGGTTTGCAAGTGGGAGTGGAAAATGTATGATTTTGATAACCCTCAAAAAGACAGGACCTCACTGCCTGCCCAGCCACCTAGTTGGATTTAAAATTCACTAACCATAGAATTACATATGTAGTGGAATAGGAAATCATATTTAATCCTTGTGACTGTGACGGGACTATGCGGCAGTGGAAAAAATCCACCCATGGAGACATAGCTAAATCCTCTTTGCTACTCCTTCTCTTTTCTGCACACATGAACACAGTGTGCAGAAAATTTACACGCTACTGTTCCATGAGATATAATCAATTACAAGTATCCTTCAGAAATGATGCAGCTTTTTAGATAATCTTAAAAAAAAAAACCTTTGTTGTTTGTTCAAAATCATGAACTGCTTTTTAGTTTTTGAGTCATTATTTTTTATAATAGTTTTTGAGTCATTATTTTTTGAGACATTGTTTACAAATTCATACATAAAGTTAAATATTAAAGCTAACTCATGGCAACCTGGTTGTAACGTGTAAGCATGTAGAATTCAACAATTTTATGCATATGACAGTTCTGTATTATGACCACTAGAGGGCAGTCCAGATCCGTTATTATCTCAAAATACACATTGCTTTTCGTGCTGTCATGTGAAGGTTTTGGTAAGCAATTTAAGTACAGACAAATCAAAATATAAAAGATATGATATAAATTCATGTTTCTATAATATTTTTCAGTTAAATTAAGACTGCCTTAATAAGTGAGTAATACTTGGCACTTGAAAATTCAGTTTTAACCACAATCTGCAAGTTCCACTTTAGAGGTTTCACTTTTCAGAGTAAATTTAACAAATGCTTGCACATTTAGTAGACGTATGTTCTTTTCTTCCATGCTCATGTAGTAAATAAGGTATTTCAAATTATAGTCTATATATCTTGCATTTTATATGCTATATCTACTTTCTAAATACATTTGATCTTTTCAGTAATAGGCATAAATTTACTGGGCTAATGCCATGTTGAAATGTTAACCCACAGTGATGATGCTATTCTACTTTTATATGTGCACCTGTGAAGACAAATTGGGGTGAGGCCTGCTGGCTATAGCAGTGACTGGCAACATCTGCATCAATTGTACCTGCATTCAAAAGAGCAGAGGATAATTGCACCTTAATTATAGGCATGTGTGCGCAATTATGAATTTCAAATTAAGGCAAATTATAATCTGAATAATTTTGCCGAGACATTTTTTCGGGATCATCAGGTCACGTTCTTGAAGTGATGTCAAGTGATGAGTCAAGTAATGCATATTGTCTTTATGCACACTGCATTGTGGTTTAAATAAACTGCTCTTCAACTACCTCACCAATATATAATAAATTCTATAATCAAAGAAATATATAAAAATGCTAACTAATAGCAATAATACTACATAATAAATTGTGTAGAACATTTCTACTGCAAACATGGCTTTACTATGCCACCTCATACAAGAAAAAAAGATGAGAAATTGTTGTGGAAATGTGGAATTTTAAAAACTCCTAATAAAGTACAGCATTAATACTACATTTCTCTCTCTCTCTCTCTCTCTCTCACACACACACACACACACACACACACATACACACATGATGTAGGTGCTAAATTGTATACAATAATGGCACCACCAGTTGTGCTAATACTGATTTTGTGATTTGATTGTCCTATATTTCAGCTTTTAGCAATGACACTTAGTGTCCTCATTTTTGCTCTTTTAGCAACACACACACACACACACACCTTTGATAGCCTTTTATCAAAAGGCAATCATGTTTGTCATGAAAGAAAAGAAGCAATTTTCTCAGTACAGATATGGTGGACAGATATCAGTGAATAGCAGTGACTGAAGCAGAAAATATTTGCAGTAATAAAGCTTTGTTCCACTGTGAAACCATTACACCTCACTTGCTTGTCCCTTTCACACAAAGCCATTATTGCATTTCCCTTTGTATGATCTCTTACCAGCAACAGTGAATTCAGGCAGCAAATGTAATTCTTAGCCACTTTTTAATTACCCATGTAAAGAGAACTTTTCCTTTATTAGACAATTCTTGTAAATGCTTCTGATTCTTTTAGGTAGTAATGATCATTAAACAATCTTGTTCTGGTGATGTGTTCTGACACTGGTTTACACTTGAGTGCACTGAGGTGTGCACAGTAAGATGAGCACTTGCATGGCGCGCTTACTCTGGTGTTAAACTAGATTAATGTTTGCCGCTGCTCAAAACAAATGTGAAGCTCATAGCATACCAAGTGCCACTGTGATTAGTGTGCAGTCCACGTGGCTCAGTGCTCTCAAACATACCGCCTGTCCCTCATTTTCTGCCGTCCTTCCTCCCTCACTGTCTATTTCTCGCTCCTTCTATCCTCTCTGGCTGTCTGTGTCTCCTCTGGCTGGTGTGTTTCTAAGAGATAAGACCCTTGCTCATTTCACACAAGCAGAATGAGAAAGGGAGGGTAGTGGTAGTTGTTGGGGGCTGGCGTGGAGGTGGGGGGTGAACAGAACTCTGACGGCAGAGAAACTTGCCTATTTCTTCCATCGGCTCCTTTGCTCTCTGCTTCTGGCTAAAGAGGACAATTTATCCTTGTTTTAGACGGGTGTATTTCCCCTAGCCAAAATATCCTGATTAAGATAAAATCTATGTAAGGAGCACAGAACTAACAGATGATACTTATCTCATGCTACATGCAAAAATCAACTACTGTACCTGAAGTGAATACATTACATTTGCACATTCTTGACGCTTTATACTATATACAGTAGGTGTACTGTAAAACTAACTAGACTTTGGGCTCTAGGTACATTCCAGCCCAAATGACAAATTTGTGATTACTATTTAATGTGGATAAGATGCAGTCTGTTTATTTGACTTTGTACTCTGGTGCTATTTTTGTGTCATATATTAATGCACTAATGGTATTAGTGAAGGGCTTTGATGGAGGGGGTGATGTCCATAATTTGCTGACGCTGTGGGATTTTCAAATCTATTTTGTACATAATACACATGTACACATGTGCGTGTATTATTTACTTTATTTGTACTCTATTTTGTTGTAAAATTTAAGCTTTTATGAAGCTTTTTGCTGAATGTGAACGTTTCAACCCACATCAGCTGCAAAGTGTGCATCCAAATGTCATGCTGTGCTTTTCGTTCATAGGATAGGTTTATGCACAGGATGCACAAGAACATTCCTATTCATATTAAAATAATCATTTTACAATACTGTTAGAATTTTGCTTCACACATGGGTAGACTTTGTGTTTGATTGATCGTTTTAATACTTGTTTCTTAAGTGATAATTTCTACATCATCAAAAAACAAGCAACTGAACATACTCCTACATGTTGTATGTACATAAAACTGTGAAATGTTTTTTTCACTGTTGAGGTTGCATGAAGCAGGCTATATAAAGCAGTCCTACTTGAGACCTCTATTTCCTCCATGTGTAGTGATTTGTTAATAAACAGACATAGCAGAAATCACTGTATTTTCAACCCAATAAATAATGTCTTTGCTTGTAGTGTGATTATACATAATTAGCATATAGTCACCCATGAGCATATAGTTCCAATAATAAAAACACATTGCAAAAATTGGCATTTATTGTGTTTTGGAAACAATGTACATACCTAAATGGCAGAATGTAATATGCATCTTGTAATTTTATAGTGAGAGTGAAGCCATGCCAAGGGGAACAATATGTACTCTCTGTGTGTGTCTGCACCATGGACTGGTGTTATTCCTTTTATTCCTTGAATTTCATCATGTTCTCTCTTTAGTGTATTTTGCTCTCTACATTAGCCTTCATTGTATTATAAGTCTTTGTGTTTATTACCACAAAATTATCTACATAATGTCTAGTGACAGAGACAGAAAATCTGTGTCATGGATTGGTTAGAGTTGGATGAAAATGGGTCCTGGAGCACAAGGCAAGGTATACATGATCTAATGGGCTCCCTCCGGCCAGCATGGTTGAAATCAGACGTAATTCCCAGTACAATGGGCGTTAGTCACTTCCTTAGGGTGGGGAGGGCTGGCAACAACATGGAGTCATGGGGCAGAGAAGACTCAATATATGAGGCTATGTCAGTCTTGTGCATGGATTGTGGGGCCAATTTGTCATGTTTTGGCTTGGGCATCTCTTGGAAGGCTGCCTGGTCAGCCTCTGACATGAACATCTCTTGGGAGGTTGCCTGGTTGGCTGCTGGCATGAGATCATCTGTTGAGGCTGCCCATTGGTCTGTGGTACGAGCCCCACTGTCCCCCCACTGCCTGTGTTTAGGACTCATGAATAAAACTATTTTATTCATTTATCTATTTGTATTTATTTATTATTATTTTATTTTTATTTCTTTAAGTTTTAAGGCTTTTACGTTTTTCTATGCATTAAGATTAAGCAAATGTCTGATGACCTGAATGTCATTCTCTCCTTCATTATCATGCGCAAATTTATGCATGCACACAGCCACAGATGACACAACCATATGACTTGAGACTTATGACCAAAGATCTGAGACTTGACTTGGACTTGGGAAAGAAATGTCAGGTGAGCATGTCTGCCTCCTGCCTCCTGTATAGAAAAAAATAATCCAAGGGTACAAACAGTACTTAATGTGGTTCTTCATTACGTGTGAAGTGTGTATTGTTGGAATTATCTGGCATCTGAAATTGCATACATTTACCGCAAAATCATCCTCTCCTTTTTCAATCAGTTTTAGTTTGTGGTCTGCACCTAATTAATTGTTAGCTATCACTGCAAGACCAATAATCATGTGTAAACATGCAGTGTTTGCAAGAAACATTCTATGTTTGTTGAGTAGACGTGCAGATGCCAGAGGTGTGTTTGTGTGATTGTTCAGGATGTAAATCTCTACCCTCTTTAACTTGTCCCCAGGGTTACATTTACAGAGCTCAGGTTGCTACACCAGTGACAGATCATTGCACTGGGTATGAATTTGCATTGCTGCCATTCTTTATTCTATGGTGATGAAGGAACACACAGTGAGTGTAATCAGTATAGCAAACATTTGGTGAATTTGTTAAGAACCCAAAATTGAGTTAAATGAATGACAAACTAACATGAAAATGAAAAGATGCATCCATTTAATCTAACTGGTTACATGTGTATTTTTGAAATTCTATGTTAGTAATATGAGTTGTGTCTTTTAAGATTTATTTTAAAGCAATATATTTCATTATAGGCATCAAATTTCTATAAAGGCTGTAAATAAAAACAATATAATATAGACACTTCCATATCATGGTACATAGTCTTTAAAGGGCCTATCATTACATTTTTATAGTTTGTTGTATATTTTATTATTTATTCATAATTATTGATACACAATATGCATTAACAAAGTATTGTTTTATAAAACAAATAAAAAAATGCAAAGATGCACAACATGAAAATTCTGTACTTATCTTGCATAATTAAAAAAAATAAGTAATTGAATTTTAATGATGAATTGATGACTTTATAGTTTCCCAACAAACTATTTTTCTACCTATTGTTTTTTTTTTTTACGTTTGTGCCATTAGTAAAATGTACTGTATTTACCTACATACCTACATATAGGACATATTTGTTGAATGTACCACTGCCCCACTCTCTAAACACAAAAATGCAACACAAAATTGTAAAGTTGTTAATAAACAGTTTCCATATTTAGCCTTTTTATAAATAGGGCTACCTGTTAAGATGAGGGCTGTTATGATGAGCACAGGAATATACCTATATACAGATACCTCATATATATACATAAACCTCATACAGAACTGTGTACTGGTCAACACAACTTCTGAATTATCTGTATTGTTCTGCACTGTCCTGTATGGTCTGCACTGTTTGTTTTGTTGCACTGTTTGTTTGTCCTGCACTGTCTTGCACTAGCTTACACATGTGCACTTTATGTAGTACTGTGTATTAACATTTGTTTGTTTGTTACATTGTTGAATTTGTTTCATTTCACTGGGTACTGTACACACTGAATATGGTTGAAATGACAATAAAACCCACTTGAGTTGAGTTTACTTGAAATATAATGATATATACATATGAATATAAACAGGAAAAACAAATAATTTATCAAAAAATTAGCTGGCCCACTCTGCTGCATCCTCACCCTTTAACTCAGCTTTTATTGGACAGATGAATGAAAGATCTTTAACAAGCACAAAGTTTAACTGGTTTTCAACTTAACTCCCATCGCCCACCCCAAAAAAAACATCTTGCTTAGTTACTGTCATGTATTTTTTGGCTCAGGCTGGACCTATGGTACTATTGTTTTAGTATTTACTAGTATTTACTATTATGTTTTTTTCTTTGCTTGAGGCCTTCCTCTTTCATTTCCTAACATCCTTTCTTTTTCATTTCCAAGCTTTTTTTCTATCTTTAATTTCTTGTCTTGTGCCTCTGAATAGAATTAGCTTCCTAGAGTCCTTAGTTCCTTTCTTAATATCCCTCTATCTACCCTTATCTTATGCTTTTTTTCATATGAACTCCTAGGATACCCTTTCACCCATGTGGCACACAACAGGAGACTGTCCTTGTCAAATGTAATCTCACCTATTGGAAATACTCCTTTTGGTTTAGGTGAGGGATTGTGCTGCAGTATCAATATACTACAGAAATCACATAAAATAAATAACTCAGTCTCTTAGTGTTCCTTTAAATTGTCTGACAATTTCGGCATCGGCCCTTACCAGAGAAGTTCTGGAATCTCTTTGTCTCTCCAGTCAGATGTTTTCATTGCTGTCTTCATGTAAATGATTGTTCTTCTTCACCCTCGAATGTTTGTATTCTTTTGGTTACATGCCCCTGGCATGATAGAAATGTCATCAATATGCGCACTCGCTCACTGTGAATTCTCCAGATAATGACCTGCTCTATTAACACATAACAGCTCATTCAGATATTACACAGCCTTTGTACTAGGGAGCTGGCAGGTAAAAGAACATAGAACGTCTGGTCCAAGCTTCTCCAAGTAATGCCTGGCTAAGCTCTATTACACTGTTAATATATTTATATCCTGCTGTTAGGCATGTTGGAAGATTTGCATGGATGTTTGCGATTCATATAACATAAATGCTTTTCATGCATACCTATCAAACATGGAATCAGCCAGTGTTGCAGATGAGCGTTACTCCGTTCTCTGAGGACATGTTAATAAAACAAGCTGTAGATAACAGTAATTACCACTCAGCAGCTCCTGTTCTCCACTGGGGGTCCAGTGAGAGATTGGCTGTATGGAGTTAGTCCTCCATGTTGGTGGCATTAATTTTGCTTTTAATTAGAGTACACCCTCAGCGATACTACTTTCATTCCCTTCATCGAGCTCTGCCATGCACTGCCTACAGCACCTCTGTCAAAACCTCGTCTTGCCTCACTCGCCTGCTGTATCTCTGCTATATTAGCATAAATAATTACAAATTCCTATGTGTCTGCATGGATTTCTAATTTAAAATAAATGCATTGATCACATTGATTCCCCTTTTGGTTGGAGCTGCTTGTCTTAGACAATTAAGATGATAGGAGTTTGTGAAGGGGGCTGCTCCCCCCCAAAACACACACACACACACTTTTACTCTTATATAATTTTTGGTTGTTTCAAGTGCTCAAGAGCTTTCAGAATACTCAAGCTAAAATGTTCTTATGCTGCACACCGAAGACTGTGTGGCAATCATAAGTTTGAAGATAAGTGGGGTTCGATTCCCTGTGCATGTACAGTTCAATTGATTTAACTTCAGAAGAGATTTGTGTAAGACATAGAAATCTGTATCCATTTAAACTGACAAATAACACCTGGCCAGAATAAAAATGAGAACAAAATATAAGCGCTCCTCCAAAACTATTTTTTGACAGTATTGTAATAGCAGGAAACCACAGATGATGATCATCATTTTGTAGACATGAATGATTACAGGGACCACATATGTATTGATGTGGCTCCTCTCACCCTGTGGATCTTCATAATTCATCCTGTTATTTCTTCTGCTTGGAGCTTCTGCACCTGTGACCAACAAAGGCTTATGACCATATATTTTGGCGGGGCAGGACGACATTAATAGTGATTAAATAATTAATTAATT
Organism: Leptodoras praelongus; assembly: GCA_028564905.1. Taxonomy (NCBI): domain Eukaryota; kingdom Metazoa; phylum Chordata; class Actinopteri; order Siluriformes; family Doradidae; genus Leptodoras; species Leptodoras praelongus. The sequence goes on along the minus strand of JAOTRJ010000048.1, from coordinate 13,744,775 downwards.
AAGTAGAGAAGCTCACACTATCCTACTATCTAGTGAATATTTAACCCCATTTGTAGCCCCATAATATGTGGTTCAGAGTTGACAACAACAGTCTAGCTGCTCATTTTCATGGTTTAAAACATAATTTTGTTCACTTGTGTTTGGTACAGCAGATGTGGTTTCCATTTGTCTCATCTGACGAAGTACACACAGTGCTAATATTATTGACCATGCTTGGCAGATTTGAGTAAAAGTTCCAGCCCTACTGTATCTGAGAAAACAAACTAGCCCCAAAACCCAGGCACTGGAAAAGGGAGAAACATTTTTCTTCTTTTTTCAGTGTTTGCATGGGAAGCACAGTCACTGTGGTGCACACAGGCACACACTTCTGATATACTGACATTCCACTCCACATTTCCCCTTTCCCATTTCCATCTTTGCTATTTATCTTACAAGAGAAATGGATCTGTACATCATATACACACTGTCTGCACTTACATTTTTAATTTTGGTTATTTGCTATAAAACAAGCTCATAGTGGTTGCAGAGTATTGTTCAACTAGCCCAATTTGGTATAAATACCATGGCAACCCTGCAACCTTGCCATTAACTGTTCTGTCGGCTACTCCTCCTCCATTGAAAATGTTCATAGAGTGAGCAAAGGACAGCATGATTCCAACCCCTGGTCTGATCAGTGCTTATTGTGGTTCCCATTTTAGTATACTAGGTGCAATAATAACTCAATGGAGCTAAATGGGGCAGTGAGTATGCTCATGATCATACAATATCTAAAAGGCAAGCAAATCACTGGAACATCGGCTTATATCTGTCATATAGCAGCATTTTTTTTTATCGCTGGTCATTCAACAAAGGTAATATTTCAGCAAAATTTTATACAGTACCAGTCAAAAGACATACCTTTAATTCATCCAAACTATGAAGAAATACATTGCAATTATTTAGTAAATAGAAAAGTGTTAAATCCAAACAAGACTGTGTTTTATATTTTAGATTCTTCAAAGTAGCCACCTCTTGCTTAGTTGACAGCTTTGCACAACTTGGCATTTTCTCCGAATGGCTTTCAGTTAACAGCTGTGCCTTTTCTTGAATGTCTTGCCCTCTTAATGTGTTTGAGACATCAGTTGTGTTGTGAAGAGGTAGAGTTGGTACACAGTGAATAGCCCTATCTGAGTAATGTTCTAATCCATATTAAGGCAAGAACACTTTTTTTTTAACACTTTTATGTTTACTACATGTTTCCTTATGTGTTCCTTCATAGTCTGGATGACTTCAGTATTAATTTACAATGTAGGAAAATATAAAAATAAATTAAAAACATTGAATGAGAAGGTGCATCCAAACATTTGACTGATACTGTATATGGAGTGACTTTATGAGGATTAATATTCATTGAACAGCTAATATAATATATGGTGGGGTTCTATTCCACTTCCCACTATAAATGATCTGACATTCACTCTCTGATGATGTGGATGGTGCTGGACCTACCCCAAGATTGCACTTCCCAAAAGCAGTTGGACTCAAACAATGCCTCACACTTTCTACAGCTTTCTATGGTAAAATTGTTTTCAGCAATTCCAGATAAAGATCCAGCTTTAAAAATATCTTCCTTTAATGATACCTTTAATGTTATTCTTGTCTACCTAATCTCTGATGGAAATCGCTCTGTAATGCATACTTATATGGTGCATGTGTTGTTGAAGGAATATTTTAAAGGTTTTAAAATAAAAGATTGAAATGTTTAATATTGCATGTAACTGATGAATAATTTTAAGCAAGTAATTTTAATGGGAGATGGTGTTCAACAAACACTGAGAGGATAGTCTGGTGCACTCATGGTTTCTTTGCAGCTGCATATTTTGCATGAATTAGGCTGTCAAGGCCTGGAGGAGGTGAGATGATTCTGTTCATCATTCTGAGATTATTTGCAGCTCTCTTTAAAAGCCACTGGCAGGACTGTTTGAAAGAGATGCTTATTAAACTTGCACCAGAGGGAGGCGCAGGAATGCAGAAGACGACTCTTTTTTGAATGGCTCTTCTGACAACATAATTTGCATTCTGTAATTAACTGTCTCTCTTGTTCATTTCCCCCAGTCACAGCCCTCCCCCACCCTAAATCCTGTTACTTTTCTGCAGGGGTTAGTCACTTACAATTCTTAGCCTTTGAATTAGGTCTTTGTTCCCCCAGTAACAACTCTTTATCACAGCCTGGCACACTGACGTATGAAAAAGCCAATGCCTAAAGGGAAAGGATATTGCATGCAGGTGTGTGTGTGTGTGTGTGAGTGAATGTGTGCGTGTGTGCTGGGGGGGTATGAATGTGTGTGTGTGTGTGGATATGCATATGCATGTGTGACTAGGTTAATTAATTTTGCAGGAAACCAGCTCTTTTTGACAATAAAGATAAATTCATAATAATTTTTGCACAATATTTTAGAGTTAAGTAATTATTAATCTTAATAAACTCTTTGTAATGAATAACTCTTTGTAACAGTTATTGTTAAAGAAAATCAGTGTTAGTTGATATGAAAGTGCCAAGTTTCAATTAAACAGGGGTGAACGTCAAGAAGGACCAAATATGCATGGCAGTCTCAGAAAACCCCTCAGATGCCCATATGACTAAATTCTGGGTTGATCAAAATGTAATTTTTCTGCCAATACAGTACTTTGATATTTTACTTTAAAGTTTTTAAAACATATTTCAGCTCAGCATAACATTTACATCTTCTAGGAATTAATGTCCTATTGGCAACATCATAAATGAGTAATATTCTGCTGTCCTGTCAGTCCAGAAGGTGTAACAGATTAAGTGGTCAGTGAGAGAAGCTTGATCAGTGAGATGTCACAGAGTAACGCCATTAATATTTCATGTTTTTTCCTTGAAATTACTAGATTATTCCTGAGATTAATCAATAGGAGTAGTTCAAAAAATCTGTAAGCATTGTTTAACCATAAAGATTTTCATATGCAGCAGAGAGGGAAAATGCGTGGAACTGTTTTTTAAACGCAACACTATGCACTTAATTCATAATAATGTTTATTGAACAACATAAGACATCAATCTTCCTGCAACTGTTAGTGCCATATTTAAAGAATATTGATGAATTTATTTAAAAAGAGTCCCTAACCATTCTAGAAAATCTTGCTAGCTATGTTCATTCTCCACTGCCATGATCAATAGATTTTAAAGCATTTGGCAGACAGAGAAAACTGTGACTATTGTCCTCTTTAATCTCCCCCCTTTACACTGAATAGAATTGGAGCCATCACAAGCGTGTGCAAAGTAATAGGTATTGAACCGACGGCACAAATGCTCTAAATGAAAGGTAATCAAAGCAGTAGGTAATTACAGTGTCTTTTCAAGTCCCCAAAACTGAAGGCCTTTATGTTCTTGGCTGGCAAACTAACTAGCAGCCAATAGGGGGGTGGTAGTGCTTATTTGAGAAAAAGGGGTTCTGCTATTATGTCAAAGCTCATAATTATGTGGGAAAGTGGAAGAAACACTTTCAATTTGTTTGACTAACGTACAGCTTAATGAAGAAAAGTACTTAAGAAAAAAGGAGGGATGTATAGGAAGTAAAGCTATTCAACAAAGTAAATATGTGGATTGCAAAGATAACAATAAAGAAAAATAACAGCCATCATCTGCTGATTACAGATGTCAAAGTATTTGATTATTTTGAATTGTCATATGTTTTTTGAGCTTTTGTGACTACTTTGTACAGCTTGTCCTGCAATTCACTTAAATTTCATTTCATTTTTTGCTTTGTATCTGCTGTAGTTGAATAAACAGTCCATTTTGTATGCATACTTAAACGATGATAATTATTTTTTAACATATAAACAAATTAACCTATGATGATCATATACATAGACATGCAGACTACAAATTTAAAAAGTGTCATTAAATTACAATGTTGTGATTTGTCATCCTCTAATCACCAAATTGGCATTCTGCTCATGGCTAGACTACTGTCTGATTGTCATCCATAATGTCAATGTCTCCAATTACAGCATAGCACAGAGCCAGCTCTCTCTGTAGTAGCCATTCACTGAGTGTGCTTCTTTCATCTTGGTATTTCTGGTTTTTGCACCTGTCATGTGAAAGCCTAGTAAAATGCATGATTATGTCCTGACTTCTGACTTCTGTTCTAACTGTGAATCTCTGCTCATTGACAAATTTTTGGCTTTTCATTATTGAAGTTATGGTTAGAGTTAGGTGTAGTTTAATTAGGTGCATTTATGATTATGTCTATGGAAAGCCGACTTTGATAGTGGAACAAACGTGTGTGTGTGTGTATATGTGCATGTGTGTGTGTGTGTGTGTGTGTGAGAGTGAGAGAGAGAGAGAGAGAGAGAGAGAGAGTATATAAATATTACGAATCCTACATCAATTTTGTCATTATTTAGGGCAGTTGACTCTATCGGGAATAAATACAAGCTCTATACTGTAAATTCATGGTAGATTTTATAGGAATGCTCTAGCAACCTGGGTTGCCAATAAAGTAGCCTACTGTAACATTTAAAAAATAAATACATGACAAGCATATATATAGTAAGGAACTATAATTTCATATGTAGTATAAAATAACCCAGAACCCAGTACATTTGCTCTTTTGGTTGATGCATAATTCAAGTGGGCTCAAGGAGTCTTGCTGAGGACGCACTCTAGGTATTTTGGTATGGCTGGGATTTGAACATACAAACCTTAATCACTAAACCAAGCAACAAGCTTGCATTGGTTTACTGCAATCTGTTAGTGGAGTTAATTTAGTGGTTGAAGTAATTAAATCAATGCAAGCTAATTCCAGTGTTATTATAGTGGTTCATTGGTTAAGGATTTAAGTACTGATAAGAAGATTGTGTGTTCAAATCTCAGTCCTGTCTTGATGTGATGGTTGTGCAAGACAATTAACCTTCAACTCCAGTTGACCAGTATCCTGCATCAGCTAAATGAGCAAATGCTTTACAGTCTGTTTACTGTAAATTTTGTAAACTGTAACATCAAGTTGTGAGTAAATCAGAGATAGCAACACAGACCAGGTACAGCATCCTCACATCTAGCAGGATCCCTGTGCAGCTTTTAAAAGATGGAATAATCACTTGTGTTTGTCAACCTGGGCAAGGTTTACACTTTAAAATAGCTTACTGAATATACTTAATTCATAATATCAAATGCATACATCACATCCATATGACAGTTTGTTTTTGTACATAGAACATGATTTGATAATATACTTGACTCCTTGAGTTCAACCAAAACCTGTGCTCTCACCCAGCTCAAGACTGAGCCTTTATCACTGATGTTGTGAGTGGCACTATTGTGTGGTAGATTACTTGTGAAAACTATTGTTTTAAGCCCTGAGCATTTGCACATTTCAGAAAGAAACAAGCGCTGGCTTGAACGAGACACAAACATTTGCCCTGTTTCTTCACTGATCCACAGTGCTATCCAGCCTGGGGATAGAGACACCAACGCATCACTCAGGAACCTCTGCATTTCACCACCAGCCAAGTTCTCTATGATCAGTGCCTGTGGTCTTCCACTGGGTAGGGTCAGTCCACCCTCCAGCAGTTCTGCTCAGGTAGAAAAGTTCACAAATGTAACTGCTTAGTCTCACATCAAGTTTAGGTTTCATAGTTCTGATGATATAGTATTTTTGTAAACAATTAAACAAAGGGCTTCATGAAAGGTTTAGTGAGTCAGAGGTTATCTGTACAGTGCTTAACATAGCCAAGCCTGGTACTTTCAGGGAGATGACATGACTCTAGATGAGCTAAATGGTTTCTTTGTTCCCACATAAAAGCAGAACTGAGCACTTTTTAGAGTTAAATAAAGCAAGGCAGCCCACAGCAGGTTTTCTCAAATTATGGGTTTAAAATAAAGAGCTTCTTTATTTCTGATTAACAGCTTGGTGAAGGTTTTAGTAAGCTTGTTCAGGCCACATTCCTTCACACAAATAATCAGGGATTACATGAGAAAAGACATTTCTCAAGCCTTACCTAATAGACTTATAGGTTAGTAAAGGCTGCCATTTAAAACAGACCACAAAGTGACCACTGCCGGTAAAAAAAAGCCCCTAGGACAGAATGACATTGTTAAAATGGTTAAACCCACAAAATCAAATCAGCAGTGTCCAACAGCTAGAAAGCATGTAACATAACTCACAGGCAATGTATGTGTCATGTGTCCCTATCCAAGATAGACTAAGGGGCTCAGGTGACCATTGTGGGGAAGGCATGGGTAGAAAAGGGTACAACTTCTTGAAACTCTTTACTATGTAGGAGTTCCCTTTGAGGGATGGGCTGAAGATGACCTGGAGATATAGTGAGAGCCAGGGACATGTAGCTATTCAAGTACCAAGAGTAGTTGGTCAGAGCTCCTTTAATTGTACTATTTTGGGAAAAATGTTATGGCAGAGATTATCAAAGAAAACAAAGAACTGAAATAGGAAGTTGATATTATGCAATCCTGGAGCTTTACTGGGTATCAAGACAGTGTCAGTGAATGACCCAGCCTATATTTAATGGTAAAAATGAAAGTTGGCTAACTCACTTGCCAATGTGTGCCAACTACATACCTGTGCTTAAAATAAGTAAAGGAGTTATTATCAGTGTATACTGTATAATATACAAGCTTGTCAGAAGAGAAATGATCATTCTTATTAGTAAGTGTAAGCATTCTGTACCAGTAAGCAATAATACAGAGTTTGCTCCTTGCTGCTGATAAAAGCACAGCCCTCAGACCTTTGTTAGGAGTACCTGTGTGTAAAGCAAATGGATAGGTTTTTTTGTCAAAATATCCATTTCGCTGGTGTTTTGAATGGCAGTTGGCCAGGGATGCTGCACATATTACTGGCCTTTGGGGTAACAAGAATCTGGCCAGACTCTTGGATCCTTAGGACCTTCTTGGAGTTCAAACAGTGATTGGGTGATTCTAGAAAAGTTCTGTATGAAAGACCAGAAGTACCCCAAGAACCCCAGCTGGGCTCTGACCTCCGCTACTATCTTTGACTCCATCTCTTTCATCTGCAGAACTGCCTCTAGGACCTTAGCGTCAATCTGTACACCTTCAGATGTCACTAAATGCCCTAGGTATCTCACTTCCTGTGTATCTCACTCAAGTCCCTGACATGATCAGGGAGTGTCTTTGAGAAGCAGAGCATGTCATCTAAGTATGGGGAGCAGCATTTGTCTCTCAGGCCATCAAGGATGCTCACCATGCATCTTTGGAATGCTGGGGTAGGGGGTTAATGAGGCCAAAGGGCAGACAAATCCATTCATATAGTCTCCCAGGGGTACTAAATGCAGTCAGCTACACCCATTTGAATTTGAAGCATTCAGACACTTGACCAAGTTCTGTCTTGACCAGACTCTAGACAGCGATCCAATCAAACAGGATAATTCAGGCAGATTATCGGTAAAACTATGTGCACTACCTGATGTGAATGAAAATATAAGATCAAGTGTGTCACTACTATTATGAGTAGGTTCTGTTACATTCTGATTTACTCCTGCTGAGTGCAGAATGGACACAAGCTCTGTTCTCAGATGGTGTTCCCTTATGAAAACATATACTTGCAAAGTACATTAATAATGTATTTAGAGTATGCAAAGTATGATAAAAAATAAATGTTTCATATATATGAAATAAATCTTTCTGTATTTTACAAAAAATATACTTTGGAGTAATACATTTTCATAAATATACATGGTGGGCCATTTATATGGATACATCTAAATAAAATGGGAATGGTTGGTAATATCAGCTTCCTGTTTGTGTAAATAACCCATTAAAGAATAAAGTTATGTTAAAACCAAGCAGCATTGTCTTTCCTGATGTGTTACATGACCCTCTTTCCATTGGAAAAAATAAAGTTGGATCCAAAATGGCTGACTTCAAAATGGCCACCATGGTCACCACTCATCTTGAAAAGTTTGCCCCACCCATATTTTAATGTGCCACAAACAGGAAGTTGATATCACCAACCATTCCCATTTTATTTAGGTGTATCCATATAAATGGCCCACCCTGTATTTCTAAACATACTAAAATATCTTTACACAAAAACATGCATTATTGTCGTTTCAAATTTAGTCTATCACCTAAAAAGTGTTAAAGTAATATACAGTATTTTAAATTATACTTTAGTATAATGGAATAGACCATAATAAATATATTTATTTACATAATAAAGCATACTTAAACAAAAGTACATTTAACTGTCTTGACAGTTTAAGTGTATTATTTAAAAAGAGTATTTTAAAGAACTGCCTTTTAAAGTATTATTTAGCACAACTTGAAATACACTTGTATTTCTTCACATAGAGAATCATCCCAGGTAGCCAGCAGAAAGTGAGCAGAAAGTGGTACACTTGGCAGTGTTCTGACAGCTCTGGCCCATTAATATTTGCCAGATTTGGCAAGGCTTTGTGTGTGTGGAGTTGGACCAGTGAGGTCTGAATTTTCTGATACTAATAGCTGCAGACCGACTATGACCCATGTGTTCTGACATGAGTTTGGTCAAGATACCTGGACTGATTTCATTTGAGTCTGTGGGGGATGGGCATAGGGGATTATTTCCTTACTGTCTTTTGCAATTACAAATTGATTTTATGTAAATAAATATTACTTACTAATATTACTTTTATAACTGAACAAGCAATTGTTAATACAATAAATATATTTTTTAAATCTTATCTTTATAAATGTAAAGACATAAAAGGAAACATGTTTATACATTTAATTGTATACACACACACATACACACCGATCAGGCATGAGGCAACATTATGACCACCTCCTTTTCTCATTCCATATAGATGTACTTTGTAGTTCTACAATTACAGACTGTAGTCCATCTGTTTTTCTACACACTTTGTTAGTCCCCTTTACTCTGTTCTCTAATGGTCAGGACCGCCACAGATCAGGTATTATTTGGGTGGTGGATCATTCTCAGCACTGCAGTGACACTGATGTGGTGGTGGTGTTTTAGTGTGTGTTGTACTGGTTGAGTGGATCAGCCACAACAATGCTGCTGGAGTATTTAAATACTGTGTTAACTTCTATGCACTCTATGAGACACATCCACCATATTGCTCCACCATGTAAAGTCAGAGACAGTAGCACATCTGTCATTGCACAGCTTGTGTCAGTCATCCTCTAATCCATCATCAGTGCTCACAGGATGCTGCCTACAGGATGTTGGTGACTGGGCAAATTTGGTTGGTCAGTGACACTGTGTTTAAAAACTCCAGCACCACTGCTGACTGATCCACTCAAACCAGTACAACACACATTAGACTGGTCTGTCTGAGAAACCAAATGCACTCTGTTAGCAGTATAAAGTGTAAAGGCTTAAATGTTCACAACAACTGTAACTGTATTTCTGATGATGGAATACATCTTCACCTGGCCTTCATCTGATTAATTAGTTCTTTTTTATTTTTAGGATCTGTGCAAGTGTGCCTGGTAGAGAAATCATGGAAAGGTTGCTGCACTTTGTTGTGACAGAGATGGAGGAAGAAGAGAGCAGACCTTGAGCCAAAGTTAAGTGTATTTTAATTGAACTATATCTTAAATAAAGTAGCACTGAAGTGTATTCAATATGTGCATCAGTACACAGATCTTCAAGTGTAATGTGTAAAGATTACACATTTAATTAAAACTGAGTGCAACTTCAGTTGTTCACAAAAGCACCCAAAGCACAACTTAATGCATTTAATATATATTTAAACATAATTTATTTAGAATTTAAATACACTTAAGTTGTGCTAAATTGTTCCAAAATAATACATTAAGTATATTTTGAAGTATGTATAATGTATTTGAAGTATGAATAAATATATGTATTTTATTTCATTACATTAACCACTTATCCTATTTCAGGGTCATGGGAGAGCCGATGCCAAGCCGGCAGCTTAGGGCACAAGGCAGGAACAACCCTAGACAGTGCTGCCAATCCATCATAGCGCACACACACTCACACACTAGGGCCACTTTAGAGACACCAGTCAACCTAATGTGCATGTCTTTGGACTGTGGGAGGAAACTGGTGTACCTGGAGTAAACCCACATGGACAAGGGGAGGACTTGCAGACTCCACACAGAAAGGACCCAGACCTCCCCACCAGTGGACTGAACCCAGGACCTTCTTGCTGTGAGCCGACAGTGCAACCCACCGGGTTGTGGATCATCAAAATGGATTTTAGAGTCTCCCACAATTAATGCTTTGTCTAACAAAACAACCAGTTTAGAGGTTACATTTAGAAATTCACAAAGAAATTCAGAATACTGCCCTGGGGGGTCTGTAAATAATAAATAGAGGAATTGACTGGACAGACTTGAGAACAGCACCTACCGATAGAGATGGATACCATCCCACCCTAAACAGGCCAGCCTTGCCCTCAAAATTGCTCCAGTTAATGTATATAAGCCACCATGCCATATTGGGATGGCACCAGACTCTTAGTAACTTCTAACAGAAGAAGGCATATATCATAAGCTCCTACATGAAACACTATCTTAGAAAACCTTTGCTTACCTCAGACCCTGATAACCTGCTATGTCTGTCACCCTGGCTCCTGGTATACACCTAACTAAAGATGCTGGTATCCCTAAAGGCCTAGCTAATTTGCAGTGTGTTTATATTTAACAAATAGTATTAAGTTTGTCATTGAAAAGACTGAAAATCTTTTCTTTATACTTTGTCTGTTAAATGGACCCAAGTGCAGGGCAGGCTAGCCTGTTATCTTTCAGCCCATCCAATAGAGTGAGAGCAGAGGAAAATAAAGAGAGGATGTGGAAAATCAGGGTTAAATAAATATATAGTTATCAATAGTGGCAAAATAAATATATATAGATGTAACTCCATGCAAAAATATGGGGGGAAAACACAATAATAAAGTAAGATTGAAAGTATCTTTCAAACTAAAGATATATATTTTATAAAACTAACAGGGATAAATCAAAAAAAGAAACATTATTATATTTAAGAGGGGTGCATCAGCAGAGCCCCTAGTAACAAAATAAAAGTGCTCAAACGTGAATTAAAGGCATGTGCCATGCAGAAGAAAAACAAAGCCAACGAACACGGAAGTAGCACTCAGCGATCTCCCCCCAGGGGAAAGGGGGGAATACTGCAGCCTGTTGCAGTGGGACAACTTGAAGCAAGAGGTGGTGAGAAAACCCATCATGCATAGAGAATGAGTGTGAGTTGCACCAAGGAATCGTGAACACTAGCCCTAGCAAGTCTTATTACCTTGAGGTTGACCCCCTACTGCCGACCCTCTATGAGGCCCAACTTTATCAGTTCTGACCCTAGCTTACCTCATGCCATAGCACTATAAATTACCAGACAAAGGTGCAAGAGGCACTGTTCACAAAAACCTTTAAATAGGCATGGCAGCAGGTGCCTCTTGTCAACTTTGATTGGCTCCAAGGGACCTGGGAAATCAAGGTCCCCTTGCATGAATGCCATACAGCCACAGACCCCTATTGTTAGGCTGTGGTAAGGCATGCCATTACATGAGAATTACAGATTTCAGTTTTTATTGGAATTTTAGAAATTATCCCAACTTTTTTGGAAATGGGGTTTGTACATAACTAATTTGTACTAAACCTAATTTCCAAAGCCAGGTCAAGTTTTGGTTTCAGATAGATTTATTACTTTTTGTATCTTCTTAACATGTTTAAATCGTTTACTACTTATTTTGTAAGTAATAAAATATTTAATTATTTTACCACGAGACCACGCCCACTTCTCTTCCTCGTTCCTCTAGTCCCTCCTTCTGATTCCGTTTCTCTCTCCTCACTGGGTGTGGCTGTCCCTACTTCCGGTTCCGTTTCTTATTTCTAGAGCTCCTCGTGAAGTTGGGCTTCGCGAAGTATTGATTGCCCAGCCTTCAATTCCGAGCGTTTTCCAAATCTTTCTAGAATAGCGATTGTTGTCTTCTGTCTTGTTCTTTCAGTCAGCGTGTGCGTGAGTTTCTCTTCCCCGCGAGTGTTCTCCTGTGTGTCTGGTGAGTGAATCTTCCTGTTTATTGTGTGAGTGTATTGCGTGCGTGTGATCCCCGTGTGCTTGCGTTTGCGTGTTTCCCTGTCTCTAGTGTGTTTTTTGTATTGTGCTCCTTGGTCCGTTTGTCTGTTAATCTAGGTTTCTTTCTGTTTAGGAGCTTTCCTCTTTTGGTTGCAGTGCGTTGAGTTGGTCGGCTGCGCATGTGTTGGTTCGCAGCGCCAGCGCCCCAGCGCCCCAGCCGGCACGTGCTCGCGTGCTGGTTTATGTTCTATCCCTTTTCCTCTGTACATAGATTACTAACTACACACTTATCTATATCTAGTCACACTTTCCAGACTAACCCGCGGTGTCCTGGCCCTCTCTCTCTCTCCGTCGCTTTCGCTGCATCTCTCTCTCCCTCTCTCTCTTCACGCTCGCTCACCCGGACCAGCGAAGCCCGACTTTGCACTTCTTCACTTCCCTGCTGTCTGTCCCCGGAGTCACTTCCCCTGCTGTCGTCCCGTCTCCAGTCTCGCCTCCTGGGTCCCACTCACAGTACCACCTCTCCAGTGTCTCTGCCCCTTGCATTTTTTCACTCGCATTCCTGTTTGCTATTTTTTGTTAATAAACTTTGGACTTTGTTCTCGCATCAGCATCTCCTCCTGCTCTGCTACACCCTATTCAACCCTATAACAAGTTTTCCGGAGACTTCTGGAACAATCCGAGGCACAGGGTCAACTCCTCACCGTACTCACTCAGCAAGTCCTGAGACTCTCCGCTGACGTCCCTGCACCTCAACCTCCACCTGCTGCCGCTCCGGAGACCCTCATCCCTATCACTGAACCCGAACGCTATTCAGGTAATCCGGAGCAATGTGAGGATTTCCTTCTCAAATTCTCTCTATTCCTCACCAGCAGGCCACTGGCTACACAGAAGAATTCCATCGCCCTCCTCATCTCCCATCTGTCAGGCAACGCGTCTTCCTGGGCGACTGCCGTATGGAACGCCAATGGTCCGGAGGTCCAGTCTCTCTCCGCCTTCACCCAGGCTTTCCGCAGCACCTTCCATCACCCACGACAGGGTCTCGCAACTCATAGAACTGACCATTGAGTTCGACCACCATTGCACCACCTGGGGCCATGTAGGCTGTCAACACGGCCCTGCAGACGGGTCCACCAAGGCCACCTGGGACCCCATGGAGTTGGATCGATCTCATTTATCGGCTCGTGAACGCCGGGAGCGCATCCTAAACAACCTCTGTCTCTATTGTGGTGCTAAGGATCACCAGATCGGGGACTGCTCCCTCAGACCATTCCATCGCCCCAGCAGGGGCCAGATCAAGCCTGTTCACGGCCAGGTGAGCCCTAAATCTCCTATTTCCAAAGATTCGGCCAAAATAACTGTGCGAGTAGTCCTACCCCACTCTGAATTATTTCTCTCAGCTCTGGTAGATTCCGGCGCCGAGGGTGAATTCATTGACGCCGACTTCATCAGGAAGCACAACATCTGTACCACCCTCATGCGCGAACCTCGCCGCAACACGGGGGCTGATGGGAAACCCTTGGGGTGTGGTGGTATTACCCGCTGCACTGAACCCATCTCCGTCCACATGGGTCTGGTGCATAACGAACGCCACAGCTTCGTGGTCACCACCACTCGCTCTACTCCCATAATTTTGGGACAACCCTGGCTGCAGGCACATAACCCCCGGATTTCGTGTTGTCCTTTCAACATCGTGTCCTGGTCCCAACACTGCTTCCAGTCCTGCATCCAGTTACCCACCAGGGCTATGCTGTCCAGTCACGGTCATCTGTGAGCTCATGCATACAAGAGGTGGGCGGGAGCGCTCTCCTCCAAGTGCTTTAACCACTCTTGAAAGTTGCATGAGCAGCAGTTCAAAAAGATGGCTCGCGTCACATGTTTCGGAGGAAGTACACGATGGCCTTGCCCTCCCTGACTGGCAGTTCGTCGTGTGACAAGGGGGGAAGCACTGATGGGTGGGAATTGGAGATGACTAAATTAGGGAGAAAAATTGGGGAAACAATTCCAAAAAAAAAAAACTCCAACTCAAGTTATGATAAAATATATAATTTTATTAACTAACTAGAAATTATAATAAAACAGAGGAAAGACAAAAAAATAAACAAAAAGATTAAAAGAAATGTTGAATGATGACTAAGCACAGCAAATAGCTAATTTAATGAATGGCTCAGACTAAACAAATGGATGTCTTATGAATGGTGGTATGAATTTTCAGAGGCGATGTAAATTAGTTAACTAATCAAATCAACTAATAAAAAAATGCTGGACATCCACAATTTACTCCAGGATTCTTGAAAGATGGCAGATAAGGTAAACAATGTGATGACATGCGTGTCGATTCTTAATGATAAACATGAGACAACAAATAAAAACAGTTGCAGATGATGAGAAGCTTTGTCTGAAACCAGGCAGATTGAGTTGAATTGACCTCACTCCAGTGGCTGCCTTGAAGACTCTTCCTGGATGACTCTGAAGTGTGTCATTCTAAAGAAACTCTTAGAGAGGTGTGGTTTAAAATTTGAAAGAGACAAGGCTTTGGATTTCTAAATCACTCTATCAATCATTCTAAGCAGTCTGCATTATGTTTCTTACACAAGGATTATACATGATTCAGAACAATACAGAAAAAGGAAATATAGGCAAAATTCTAAAATCCCTGAATACTCCTATCTAACACATTGGCTTAGACTTAATGATTATTTAGAAAACATGATCAACTCACAAATACAGCACTGCTATTTCTACAAATGACCACTGAATCAGAACTGTGAACTTATAAGAGAGTATATACAGTACTAGTTACTACATTCCTAAACATTATTAAATGTCTATATAAGAGAGTGTATATCAGTTGCTACATTCCTAAACATAACAGATCAAATGTTTATATAAGAAAAAAATAATTTGTAAAATGGAAACAGTACTAGATAAGGAAAGGCTTATCTAGTAACAAAAGAATTATCCTTGACAGATACAGTCAGTCAGTCATTTTCTGTACCACTTATTCCCAGTTACGGGGTCACGGGCGAGCCGGTGCCCAGCCGGCAACTCTGAGCGCAAGGGCAGGAACCAACCCTAGACAGGGCGCTAATCCATCATAGGGC
>JAOTRJ010000048.1:13687516-13699043 GCA_028564905.1 Leptodoras praelongus | reverse complement strand
CCCGGGGATCGAACCCGGGTCCTTCTTGCTGTGAGGCGACAGCGCTATCCACTGCGCCACCGTGCCGCCCTATCAGAGAGTTATGAATGATTTAATAATTACTTAGATTATATATTTTTATATATTATTGTATATATTTACATAAGATACCAAACTATTCTAGAACCACCAGACTATTTTTATTGAACAGATTAAATATAATTGTGCAATAGAACCACACATGCAGGTAAGACTTCCCAAACAGAAAAAAAACTTTACTCTTGTGAGATTGCTGGTGACTGCTGTGCAAGTGCAGTTGGTGTAGAGACATAATTGATAATTGATCATGTTGCAGAAATGTTTTTGGCAGTCTTAAATAAGTGAAACTTTCATAGGTCACCAAATGTATTAGGGACAGCCCTGGGAGCAGCAAGTACATGTTTATCCAAGAATGTTTTCTAGTTACATTCACTTAAAATGTATGAACATATGCAATTGTACTTTTAGCCATGAACATTAGACAAAAAAAAAAAAATTGTCAGTTGAATGTTTGGATGATTGCATCTCTTCATGACAACAAGAACTCCTCTCCAGTCAATTAACACCTGCATGAGAAAATCAAAGCAAAGGCCATTGCACTTCAACTGTCCAGAAAAATGGACATTTGTTAAATGCATTATTTTTTTAAATAGTTGGCCAGCCTAAGGATAGTTGAACAAAGCTGAAATGGGGAAGGAAATTTAGTTGATGATAAGACCTCATTCATTCATTTTCTTAACCGCTTATTCCTTTTCAGGGTCACGGGAGAGCTGGTACCTAGCCGGCAGCATAAGGCGCAAGGCAGAAACAACCCTAGACAGGGCGCCAATCCATCGTAGGGCACACACTCGGGCCACTTTAGAGACACCAATCAACCTAACCTGCATGTTTTTGGACTGTGGGAGGAAACCTGAGTACCCGGAGTAAACCCATGCGGACACGGGGAGGACATGCAGACTCCACACAGAAAGGATCCAGACCGCCCCACCCGGGAATCGAACCCAGGACCTTCTTGCTGTGCGGTGATGGTGCTACCCACCGAGCCACTGTGTTGCCCTCATGATAAGACCTTATCAAAGATATTTTAGTACACTGCATAAATATACTGTATATAGCAAGAAGCATTAACTAATGAGGTATAATATATGCTATAATATAGCAAGGCAGTTGTTGCTTTAAATATTTTTGTTTCGTTCTTGTTTGCCTTAAATTGCACAAGCAATAGAGGAGATCATATAATGTACATGCATGTATAAAAAACTCAAAAGGCTGAGACAATATAAAAAAATTAACCCCTACCCCTCTGCTGAAATATTTATTGTCAATTATCATGCTGCTTGCAGACAGCTGACAGCACTAACACACAAATTCCTGGACCTGTGTCCATGTTCTGAAACACTCTGAACATGCTCAACCCCTGATACTCTGGTTTACAGCCATGAGTGAGCAGTTCCCTACACCCACCTGAAAATCCATTACTTGTAAATCCACAAAACTGTGAAAACTATTAAAACACCTTATGCCACTTCAACTGAATGTATTTTACTATCTTCTCTTTAAACAGAGTTCAGCATGGTGGCTCAGTGGGTAGCACTGTTGCCTCATAGCAAGAAGCTCCTGGGTTTGATCCCCGGGTGGGGTTGTATGGGTCCTTTCTGTGTGGAGTCTGCATGTCCTCCCCGTGTCTGTGTGGGTTTACTCCGGGTACTCTGGTTTCCTCCCAAAGTCCAAAGACATGCAAGTTTTGAATTAGATGTACAAAAAATTGCCCTATAATCCTGGTGTGAGTGTGTGAATAGCTGTTTGTCTACCATCCAGTGGTGGATGGTGCTCTGTCCTGGGGGTTGTCCTCTCTCCCTTCCCTGCACCCCATTCTGTCCCCCAGGGGCCGTGGTCTCCTGTTGAGAGTATGCTGTATGCAATTGGCAGCTGGTTCTCAAGGGTGTGTGATTGGTGTTAAAGTTGTCTGTTGACTGTAAAGCATCCTTGTGTTTGAGAAAGGTGCCATAATGCAATGTAACATACCTTCATTCATTCATTTAACCTGTCAAAAAGTTATGAACTCAAAAAAGCATACTGATGTAGCTGGATCTGTTAAGGAGTTCCTGCCTGGTCCAACAGAAAAAGACGCAGCTGAGGCATTGTTAGAATATTATGACCATGCCTCAGCTATCAGTGATTGGGGGGTTCAAGAAAGAAAACAAATGCAGAAAAAGATGTATTTGTCAGTCATTACTTGTCTTGAATGAAACACAAGCTAGGCTTCACTCTTCCTAGTTGGTAGCTCATATGCGACAGAGGAAAGCTGGCTAATAGTTAGGAACTGGCATAAAGACCAAATTGGGATAAATCGGAGTTAATTAACAGCCACAGTATATTATGCATGTGTGTAATTGAGAGCACATAGGTAAGGGTCAATGTTTGGAGAGTAAAAGTGTGCTAAGCATAAGAATCCTCAGAATTCTGACTGCTGTGATGGGAATCCTGTAGGATAGCATATGCTCTCCAGTCACACTTTTAATTTCCTTCACAGTAGGATGATAATATGCTGAATATGAGATAAAAAACACTCCCTGACAAAATCTCTGACATGGTTCAACATTTGCATGTAATCTGTTAACTCACAGGGATGGGATTGCTCTTAAATATAGAAAAGTTAACCCATTTTCTGTGGGCTCACAGAAATAGCTTATTTTTTGGGTAGGAAAAAGGGTAATTTTGAAGAAATATATTTAATTTTTTGTCTGGCTTCAAACCTATCAGTATCTTTTAAAGTAATTAATATTCAGTAAAGCCTCCCTGGAAAGACTAACAGTGCTGAACCTCCCCTTGTAATGTTTTACAATGTTTTAGTGGATATTGGACTCAGACCCTCCATGAAAAGAAGTCAGACTGCTTGATGTGCTTAGATTTGTACAAGTGGACCACCTTCATCAATTCGATGGTGGTTCAAGGTCAGTTAGAGTGGGATCTCAGATAAACAGTAGGACCTGTTTCAGTTGTATTCTAGCCTTCACAGTGCCCAGACATTTGTTTTTGTGAAACCCTGCTGTAGTACCTCGTCACTGGAACAATACAAGCTAATTTGGAGTAACAGTACAGAATCAAATTATGTGTGAAGATCGCTAAAGTGCATCAGAAACTCTTTTTTTAAAGAAAGGTTATAGACAAGCTACATTATCCTCACCTGAACGTTTAACAAGAGAGCCCAATTCACTCATGCACATTTGAATTATAATCCTGAGACAAAAAAACAAAATGCTGAATGGTACACAACATCACCTTGCCTAAAATCAATTCACTGTTCGTCTTGTTTGATTCTCAAGTGATTGTCCATAAAGAATTTACACCAGAAGGGCAATATTAAAATATGTTTGAAAGGCCACCAGTTCAGCACAGTAAAGAAGATCCACAGAGCCATGCCTGAGACTCTGAACACTGTCACTTTTGATTATTTCAATCATTGTTACCAACAATGACAGAAGCAATGGGAGCTGTATGTGTTCACAAGGATCATATTTTGAATGTGATAATATTGATAAAAAATGACCTCATAAAACATTTTTTGCCCATTTACTCAAAGGGTGACCAAAATTTGGAGTTGCTCCTATAGAAGTAAAACTGATCACATCACAGTATTTCCCAACTGTATAATAAGGAGTAGAAAGGGGTTGTCACACAAGTTAGGGACCATCATATCGATTTCAACATGATAATAATAATAATTATTTATTATTAATATTTATTATTAATAATAATTAATAATTATTATTTATTATTCATATATATATGTAATTATATTTATTACACAAATGTGGTTCTCAGTGAGTCTGACCTTACAAGATATCCCTGTAAATTATTATTAGCCTGGTGGTGACTGGGTTCTTTCTGTCGAGTTATGAGGGTCTTGTATACCCATTGTCTACACTAAACTATTTTAAGCTTTCTGCTTTGTTAAGAATGGTTAATTGCAGAGTTTTGACCTGGTGCATACAACAGCTATAGGGCTCTTTAATATGGTTGCATACTTATGGCTGTCAGCTTCAGAATAATTACATTTTTAACAATTCTGTTTACAACTGCTGTATCATTCACACAAATCATACCAGGGGCAAAAAATAAATCTCACTAAAAAGGGAAACCACATTTATTCAATGCGTCATCTTCTGACAAATGTTCATTAACTCTCTGTACCTCTACCGCACATATATAATGTCTCATTATTTCATTATTTATTTGTTAGTTAAGTCTGCAGAATTTGGCTACAGGTGATATAGGAACAAACTTCTAACCTAAGCATAATTCATTAGTGATGAATAGGAGTTGAGAAGCCTACCAAAAATGAGTAAGATTTCCTCGGCTGTCTGTTTCTTTATCACAGAGTACAACTTGGAAAACTATGGGCATGTGCAACTAAGTCCAAACAAAGATAACACAAGCAACTAAGATAAATAACCCTTAGTGGATTTTTCCTACTCCTCTGCAGCTGAGTCATGCACTTTCTCCTGTGCTTTCACCCACACACTGAAGTCATCAGTGTTAAATGTAACACTGGTCATTTGTGATTAGTATGACTATGCAACACTCATCTAAGGCCAGTTTAAAATGTGGGTGTAAAATTAAAGTGATAATTATGTAAGAGTTACTAAAATTGATGATGAATTAAGTAGCTTTCATTATTCAAAATGTTAATAACTCATCATACAACATTTTCAGCTTTACTGATTTTATATCAGCTTTCATGCTTTGTGCATAAAGGACACAACCATATACAACTTTTTTGGAATTTATACAACCTGGAATTAATGCCGAATTGGTATTGTCAGCCCAGGAAGGCATCATCATTATTTCATTAGGTAATTATTTCCTTTGGGCTTGCCTAAGGCTGAGGATTTTATTATTCCTCTGGTAATATGAATGACATTATGTCCTTCACTGACTCACTGACACACCAAGGGTGAGGGGCAAGCAGTAGATTAGAGATAAATGATTTCATTAAATGTAGCTCACACTGAGCTAAAATCATCTGCATATCCTCATCGTGCCACAGGAGATTATGAACTTCATAAAGTAAGATGCTTTAGCAATACACATCTGTTAACAACAACACACAAGTATAGAGAAAGTACAGACTTAAATACACTTTGTAATCATATGTAGAGAAACGATTCAATACACTATATACAACCAATTCCAAAACAGTTGGGACGTTGTGTAAATAAATACATTTGGAATGATTTGCAAATCTCATAAGCCCATATTTTATTCACAATAGAACACAGAAAACATATCAGATGTTGAAAGTGAGACATTTTACCATTTCATGAAAAATATATTACATGGCAGCAACGCATCTCAAAGGAGTTGGGACAGGGCCATGTTTACCATTGTGTAGCACACCTGCTTCTTTGAACAACAGTCTGTAAATGTCTGCGAATTGAGGAGACCAGTTGCTGGAGTTTGGGTGAAGAATGTTGTCCCATTCTTGTCTGATATAGGATTCCAGCTGCTCAACAGTCCTGGGTCTTCTTTGCTGGATTTTTCATAACATGATGTGCCAGATGTTCTATTGGCGAAAGGTCTGGACTGCAGACAGGACAGTTCAGCACCCGGACTTTTCTACTGCACTGCCGTTCTGTTGTGATGGATGCAGTACATGGTTTAGCGTTGTCTTGCTGAAATATGCAAATATGCAATGATAGTGCCTTTCCAGATGTTTAAGCTGCCCTCGCCATAGACACTAATGCAACACCATACCATCAGAGATGCAGGCTTCTGAACTGTGCACTGAGAACAAGCTGGATGGTCCCTTTCCTCTTTAATCCACAGGACGCTGTGTTTATCTTTTCCACAAAGAATTTCAAATTTTGATTAATCTGACCACAGAACAGTTTTCCATTTTGCCTCAGTCCATTTTAAATGAGCTTTGGCCCAGAGAAGACGACAGTGTTCCTGGAGCATGTTGACATATGGCTTCTTCTTTGCATAATATAGCTTTAACGTACGTTTGTGGATTGCACAGTGAACTGTGTTCACAGACAGTGTTTTCTGGAAGTGTTCCTGAGCCCATGCAGTGATTTCCTGTACAGAATCAGGCCTGTTTTTGATGCAGAGGGGCCTGAGGCCCAAAGATCACGAGCATCCAATATTGACCCTCTGCTTTACACAGAGATTTCTCCAGATTCTCTGAATCTTTCAATGATAATATGTACTGTAGATGGTGTTATATTTAAAGTCTTCACACTTTTATGTTGAGGAACATTTTTCTGAAATTGTTCCATACTTTTCTTACACAGTTTTGTGCAGATTGATGAACCTCTGCACAGCTTTCCTTCTGGGAGACTCTGTCTCTCTAAAATACTCTTTTTTCATGTTATAGACCTGTTGCCATTTAACCTACTTAGCTGCAAAATGCCCCAGCAGCTGTTTTTTATTAGTACCACTTACTTTTCCAGCATTTTGTTGCCCCATCCCAAATCTTTTGAGATGCATTGCTGCCATCTAGTTCAAAATTAGCTAATATTTTTCATGAATTGGTAAAATGTCTCACTTTCAACATCTGATATGTGTTCTATGTTCTTTTGTGAATAAAATGGGGCAGGGGTGGCTCAGTGGTTAATGTGTTGGGTTACTGAAAAGAAGGTTGGTGGTTCATCCCAACCACCACCAAGCTGTGACTGTTGGGCCCTTGAGCAAGGCCCTTAACCCTCAACTGCTCAGTTGTATAAATGAGATAAATGTAAGTAACTCTGAATAAGGGTTTCTGCCAAATGCCATAAATGTAAAATATGGGTTTATGAGATTTCATTCTGTTTTTATTTACATTTTACACAATATCCCAAATGTTTTGGAATTGGGGTTGTATCTAAAATTATATGGATATTCCCTAAACTGTTGCCACTAATTTGAAAGTGCAAAATTGCCTTGAATGCTATGGCATACTGTAACATAAAGATTTCCCTTCAATTAACTAAGGGGCCCAGGTCTAAGCATAACAGCTCTCATGTGTGCGAATATGTAGGTCCATGTAGACTATGGTTTGCCAAGGACGGTGTGGAAGAACCTGAGTAGCCTGTATTTTGGGGATGAATTGGAAAGCTGTGTGCCTAGCTTTCTTACCCAGCATCTGTGTCTGTCCTCACAAATGGTCTTGTGGCTGAATGGGCAAATCCCCACAGCCACTTTCCAAAATCTAGTGGAAAGTCTTCCCATAAGAGTGGAGGTTATTACAAAAGGGGGCCTAAATCTATAATAGGATGTTCAACAAACACATGAATGTGATTGATCAGGTATCAACATAATTTATCATCATCCCTTTTATTGCTGAGAAAAAGGTGCCCAGGACAAACATATTTGTTGTTTCTGGCTAATAGTTTTTATTCATAGTTGCCCAGTGGACAAGAAGGTACAACCCCAATTCCACTGAAGATGGGACATTGTGTAAAACATATATAAAACAATAATTGCAATAATTTGCAAACCCTTTTCAAACCATATTCAATTGAATACACTACAAAGACAAGATATTTAATGTTCAAACAGATAAACTGTATTGGTTTTTTTTTTTTTTACAAATATTCACTCATTTTAAATTTGATACCTGCAACACATTCCAAAGAAGTTGGGACAAGGGCATGTTTACCACTGTGTTACATCATCTTCCCTTTTAACAACACTCAATAAGCATTTGGGAACTCAGAACACTAATTGTTGAAGCTTTGTAGGTGGAATGTTTCTTATTTAATCATACAAGATGATTACCAAAAACCAGTAGACATTAGGTCAATGCTTAAAATGGACTTTGATAGCTATTTGTATGAATGTTTCAGTGGCAGCAGCTCCCTCACTGTGTAACTACTTTGTTTATAATCTAGGTGGTATATAAGCAAGAACACCAAAAGAGGCAGATTATGTTCTTTATGATGCTTAGATTAAGTTCCAATGGGACTGTGGCAGCAGGGGCATGGTTGAGCAGGTGTTGTGAGTGGAAAGGAGCAGGTGGAGCCAGCAGGTAACACAAGATGAGTCTCATCTGTGTCTTATTACTTTGAGTTTATGTGTGCCTTTTTGTGTTGCAGAAGAATAAGAGAGAGGTAGAGAAAGAGATAGAGAGTAGAGCACAGACCTCTGTATGTGATAGTGAGTAAACTTGCTGAAATTAAGATGTTAATTTACGGCTCAATAAAAAGGCTTTTTGTGTTTCCCCAAACCTGTGTCCCAAGTCTTCCTGGCATTTACCCACAGCAGGTTTCTACAGTGGTAGTGGAAACTTGGGAAACTTGGAAGACTCAACTGCTGCCATCAGATACTGGACTTCATCATCTTGCAGCAGCTCAAAAACACCTGTTGTCAGTGGCTGATTGCAGGGGGGTCATGACATGGAGCAACTCATTGGGTTTCTGGTGCTGGAGCAGTTCTCTGTCACAGTTGGCAGAGGATTACCTGGTGGCAATCCTTTCTCTTTCCACCTCTTTCTCTTGTTCTCTCACCCCTCATTTTCCCATCTTCTCCCCCAGTTACAGATCCCTGGACCTGGTTCGCGCCTTTGTACCCTGCCCAGGCCCACTAACTTATCTGTTTGTCCATGGCGGCACCTCTTGTGCCAACCAAACCTGGGGTCTGGGCAGATGTGCTGGTGCTGCAGAGAGGCAGATGTGGGCATGCTGATTCAGAACCCTGATGTGGTGCAAGTTTCCCCAGATTGAGCAGGAACATACCAAGTACATGTGAGCATACAAGTGAGCATACAAAGGGCATACACTCCTTGGTGGATCATACCTCCAGACCTCCTGATTCAGTGCAAGGCTTTGGGAAATGTTAGTGAAGATGAGGTGTGTGCACAGGGATATTCACTAGTGTCTGCTGCTGCTTGTCACAATTCAATTTTGGGTGACAAAAACATAGAAGCATAGTTAGCCTCACCCATCCACTTACTCTGGGGACAGACTGCCCGGGATTAAAGCATTAGCATAAGGAATGCTTGTGGCTGTGCCCTGCATTAGATATGCATGGCATTACCAAACAAGAATAAATGATGGTCAGTGAATTTAATAATGTTGTAATGTTGCCTGGCCAATAAAACATATCTTGTATGTCAGCTGGTTAATCCTCCAGCCACTACAAAAGTGTGAATGTTGAGATCCCCTTTAAAAGAATTGGTGTAGACCTCGTCAGCCCATTACACAGCACAAGGGTTTAGTGCAGCTTTATGTTCATTTTAGTGGTCTATACAATGTGATACCTGGAAGCAGTGCCACAATGTCTCAGCATGCAATAATGTTTACTCTCTTTACTATATACTCTGATCAGCCATAACATTAAAACCACCTCCTTGTATCTACACTCTTTGTCCATTTTATCAGCTCCACTGACCATACAGGTGCACTTTCTAGTTATGCAGATAGAGACTGTAGTCCAAGTGTTTTTCTGCAGACTTTGTTAGCCTGTTTATGCTGGCCTTCAGTGGTCAGGAACACCACAGGACCACAACAGAGCAGGTATTATTTGGGTGGTGGATGATTGTCAGCACTGCAGTGATCCTGATGTGGTGGAGGTGTGTTAATGTGTGTTGTGCTGGTATGTTTGAATCAGATACTGAACTGCTGCTGAAGTTTCTAAACACTGTGTCCACTCACTATCCACTCAATTAGATCACCTACACAATCACCTATGTAGTTGCTCCACCTTGTAGATGTAAAGCCAGAGACAGTAACTCATTTGTTGCTGCAGAGTTTATGTTATCCTCTAGTCCTTCATTAGTGGTCACAGGATGCTATCCACAGGATACTGTTGGCTGGATATTTTTGGTTGTTTAGAAACGTCAGCAGCAGTGCCGTATCTGATTCAATCATACCAGCACAATACACACTAACACACCACCACCACATCAGGATCAATTATGAGGTCAGGTGAACAGATAGAGGTGATGCACTGCAGGTACAACACCTCAACCTCCTAAAACCATGGAGAGAGGCAGATCCTATGGCTCTGACAATGATTTGGCTTAATTCACCCAGGCCCCATGTGGAGGCCACCTCTCACCATCTCAGAGAGCACATGTGGCTTCCTGTGAGGTTGTTCATTTATTTGTTCATTAATTCATTAATTCATTCATTCATATCTAAGTTGCATATCATACTACTGGGTCACAGGGGGTGCTGGAGCCTGTCCAAGCACTCACTTGACAGAAGGCAAGGAAACACCCTTTAAACACCCTTTACCCACTGTGCTGCCCTTGACTAAGGCATGGCACAGACATTTCATTAAATAATTTTCCCAGGTACACTTTGTGCAGTTTTATAGGGGAATTAACTGGTATGTTTTACAGAGTAATTTGGACAATATGCCACAGTTCTTCTGGAGACTTTGACTGTTAAACCCAATAGTTTGCATTATGTTTTTTTTTTTGCCTGAAAAGTGGTCAGTTATGTAATATTTTGCTTTCTTTACCAATGTGCAAAAAAAATTTTTTCCTAACATTTGACTAGCAAAGAAATACAGACAAGTCACATGGACTTAAAGTGGAAAACAAAAGAATATTCTGGAGGTAATGACTTTGTATATATACTGAATAAGAGAAATGGACAAGCATATATTACTGAAAGCAGAAATTGATGAAAGGGTTATTACTCATATAGTCTCAAGTTTTTTCAGTAATGGAAAAACAGCACTTGGAAACTACGTGTACAATAAACTGTTAAAGCACAAGGCTTGATGCTTCATTCTGGTCTCTTACTGCCGGCTGAGGCTGTAGAATTACTCTGATTGAACAGAATTTCAGTGGTAATTGTATAGAGCTCTTCTTTTGACCTTCTCTGTCAGGAGAGAAACAGGGGCCATCATTCATCTGTGCCATTACTGGCCTGCTTGCCGTGAATAATGCAATTTGTATCCTCCATGGAGTGCATCCAGAACAACAGCCACTCCAATAAACAAACAGCCCATCAGAGTAAAAATCCACTTAGAGGAATGGCCAAGCCAAACTTCCGTGTAGTAAATACACACTTAGGTGCTATAATTACACTTCAGTGAATTTAGACCTTAGTTAACTGAACATGAGGAGATTGTGTTGCAGTCAGCATAGTTGCCAGGTATGAGAATCATCACAGTCAGCCAGTGGCTGTGTTCTAATTGCATATTATTTTGAACAAGGCAAAATTAATAAATCCTAATTAAAACTTGGGTATGGCACAACATTTAATTGGTAATGTAGCTTTCTAATCATTTACTTTACAGTTTCATTTATACTTCAACAATATGACTGATTCTTGTTCCAAGGTATCTACAGATAGATAGATAGCAGTGGCGGATGCTGGTCTTTCAAGGAGGGGAAGCTCAATTTCGGCCTACATCATAAAATGTGTTGGTTTATCTATATTATATTATATATTTAGGGCGGCACGGTGGTGCAGTGGATAGCACTGTCGCCTCAAAGCAAGAAGGACCCGGGTTCGATCCCCGGGTGGGGCGACCTGGGAAATTTCTGTGTGGAGTTTGCATGTTCTCCCCG
>JAOTRJ010000048.1:13652880-13663596 GCA_028564905.1 Leptodoras praelongus | reverse complement strand
CCCAGGTCGCCCCACCCGGGGATCGAACCCGGGTCCTTCTTGCTGTGAGGCGACAGCGCTATCCACTGCGCCACCGAGAAAGGCACTATATAAACTTTCAGAAATGCAAGATCAATTTTTTTTGTTATTATTTTAGGCACATTAGATTTGTTAATACCCTTGACTTGGATGAAGATCAGATCAGATTTTTTGACAAATTAATGCAGAAAATTCCAAAAGGTTCACATACTTTTTCTTGCCACTGTATATGAACACCTCCACAAACAATGCCCTTTTAAAGCCACAGTTTAATGGATGAAAGGTGTGGGGAGGCAGCAATGCCAAGGCTATAGGGTTTCTTCCACCTGTCATCTAACCTTTGCTACTCTCTGTCTCTCTTTCTCTGTTATTTAGCTATAGCCTCAGTGCGGCTACAATGATTTGGGCCAGCAATCCTGTTATCATAACTCCTAGGACTGTCACACAGGATAGTAAATGCAATTTGATGCCACATTGGAGACAGACAGAGATATCCTTTTCATTTTATAAAGTGCTGACCCAAATTTAATACATGTTCTAAAGAGACTGCCTGACAAGTACATCTCCTAATAGGAAAGTAATTCTCCATAGGACACTCCAAGTTTAGCCACTTATTTTTTAATTGGTGTTTGTACATACTTCCTCCCACAACATTTTTATATTATATAGAATACAAAAATATGGCATAACATTACTGAAAGAGTAACTTGGATGACATGTTTATACTATTTAAGTCTGATCCACAAAAATTCATTTTAATACATAAAACAACTAAAACTTGTAGTGCTTTAGTTCCCTCCTATAGACTGGAACATCAAATGTTACAGAAATACAGTATGTCACATTACCTGCAATCAGATCTGCAACAATGATCTGATCATATGTTGTTGCCTATATTGACTTTAACCCCCTAAACAGTCAGTGCACACTCAGAAAACTGCAATATACTGTACATTTCATTGTCACTGTTATGCTACCCTCAATGGTATATTATTTGTACCTGTACATCATTCATCTGGTTTGTAGTGTACCTTTAAAAAAAAGGACACTAATGGTGCATAGTTGATTGATAAATGCAAAAATTATCCAATACATATTTTGGTAACAGAAACATAAATATAAAATATTTATTCAAATGATAATAAGCCCTTTATTTGACTATTTTTGGAGTCAAGTGTGCCAGGATTTATTATACAAAAGTCTAAGCCACTTAGATGTCACTTGGCAATAGCTATTATATTCATTGTATTATGCTGCTATACCTTTCATATGCAAGCTACAAATTAAGATGAATAATGGCAGATGTCACATTATTAAAGGTATACCCTCTTGTTTTTTTATTATTTTTTTTTTATTCTAAGCCATATGTAGGTAGATTTGACAGTATTGTGAATCACTTCATTTCTACCATATGGAAGATCCATCAAAATTGCACTAAGCTTTCTGTGTTTACTAAATTTCCCATATGCCACAATCACAAACATTCATGCTGATGAGTCATCTGTTGAAAACCCCAGAGTGCTATGCCAGAGTCATAAACACTCTAGGTGACATTTGTAATAAAACTGGCCTGTTTTTATTTCAGGAAAGTGCACCACACTACATGCTGGGGGTTCCCTGATTTATGATTGCTGAACAGATTTTCATGCAAGTGCCTATTGCTTTTCATATGAAATCATAAGAAAGATCATCTTATAGCAGAAAGCATTTAATAATATACTGAATTATTAGCTCAGTAATACTTCACTATAATAATCTTTTCCCACAAACAATCATGTCTAATGTGAGTCGATTTCTAATTAAAAACTGAACACCACAATATAATTCATTGCAAAGAATTAAGTAGATGTACAAATCATATAACCTACATATACTGTGCTGCATAAATATTCATCCCCTTTTCCATGTTTTATAGTGTGGAACTAAAAGGGACTTGGGACTGGAAATTTTTATATTAAAATTTGAAATTTTCAAAGTGCTATTTTGAAATTTGAATGTCATGTAATGACACAAATAGCTCATAATGATTATGTTTGAAAAAAAATATATATTCCAAATATAGTCAACAAACTGTAACAAAATTTAAAGGACAGGAGACAGGCTTGGAACATTACTTAGTAAAATTGGCATGGCTTTGCAGCGCTTAAAAGAAGAACTTGAACTTGGGCTTGGGGTCTCTGGTCTCTTCTTGGCAGGACAGGCAATCAACCAGATCTATCTGTGCATCCGGTCTGTGGATCACCTTAAAAGGTTTAAGGGCTAGAAACCAATGATCCAGCTCTGTCATTTTACGTGGCCAGTTGCTGTCATTCCCAATCGCTCCCACTTTGTTATAATACCACTTACAGTTGACTGTGGAATATTTAATAGCGAGGAAATTTCACGACTGGACTTGTTGCACAGGTGGCATCCTATCAAGTTACCAAAGTGAAATTCACTGCGCTCCTGAGAGCAACCCATTCTTTCACAAATGTTTATAAAAGCAATCTGCATCTGCAATAAGTTGCCAAAAGAATAATAATAAAAGTCAGATAATTCATTGAATGAAGTTTTCTTGTGAAGAGTTAATGTCATGCGAACTCAATATAAAGTTTCCTATTCCTGGAAGGCCACAGTGTTTTTCAGAGAACATGCCTAAACATTGTAAAGATCAATAGCTATCAAAATAAGTCCAGGACAATATTATGGACAAGCATCAGTCAGGTTTTAGTTATAACTATGGAGGACATTTAAACCTAAATATGTAAAACATGGCATAGCCATGACTCTGGATAAAGGAGTCATGCGAATATAAGGAGAGTGTAAGGAGAGTGTTAGTCAAACAATCAACCAAGAGGCCAGGGCTAACTCTGAATGAGTTTATTAAGTTTATTAATATTTGCTACCATTACAAACCCACACAATAAGATATTTTTCCACTGCTGTTTAAAAGTCTTGCAGTCTCATCATAACTGCATCAATAGCAGGACAAGCCACAAGTTAATTGTGCTCCTACTAACAACACCATGACTGTATACAGCATCTTGAGCAGATCAGAAGTGCAAAGGGCATTGTAGAGACATAACAGTGTATGGGAGAGAAAATGATTGAAGTCTACATTCACCTTGCATTGCAGATTTATTGATCTATCTGCACTTTATGTGAATGAAATGGAAAGGAGAATAGAGGTATGTTTACAACCCCATAAACCGTGCTGTTAAAAGCCAAGGACTCGGCCACCCTGAAATTATATCAAAGCTTCCCTAAGTCCAAGTGTAATGCCATGTTTTAAACCTGATAAAACATCCTTATCTATCCTTTTAAAACTTGTTTTATTTTCTTCTTCACTCCAACCTCTGTTGGAATAATAGTCTGAGGCAGCAGTAGACAGCTTGAAATTTTGCATTCCATTGTGTTAAAGTCACAAGTGGCAGTGAAACTGTGGGTCACCAAAATCAGTGTACTCATGAAAACTATAAATAGTGGATTATTCAAACATTTTTATCATCAGTACAAGAACAAGAACTAGATATTCCTTTGTAAACTTGTAACTGACACTTAGATATGTGTCTCACTAATGACATAATGTCTTTGTTTCCTTGCAGAATGTGTGGTACTGTCTACTGTCTAATACTGCAATCCAACTGGTGGTATGGTTCCCACAGGGAAACAAACACACAGACTGCAATGTCTGAGAAATGCCAAATACTGAGACTTTGCAAATGAACTTATTATTGCCATATAAAGCTAAGCCAGAATTTCCTGTAGTTTATATTTACAGCAGACTCTAGAACAATTAATTTCAGCATGTGCCATATAATTTATAGTTCTTCCTGATTATAATGATTAGTCTGGTTTTATCTGTCTTTTGCATTTACAGTATTTAAGCTTATTTCTCAAGCTTACACTACATCTTTACTCAATCAACGAATCATCTCTTATATAACTCAAAATATGTTAGCAAAGGTTAGCAGCAAAAGCCATTCATGTAAACAATTGCCTTTGGTTTGAAATGCCCCTGTCTGGAAATACACTTTCAGTTATCCTGGTTGGATAAACAAGCCTATGCATGGAATACACCTTGGATGGGATGGCAATCCATTTCTGGGCATCATGCAGACACATTCACACCTAGGGGCAATTAACTTTAGCCAATTTACCTACTGTCAAGTTTTTGTGAAGTAGGAAGGAACAACCAGAGGAACCCTGAGGACGCAAGGGAGATCATGAAAAATGCTACAGAGTCACCTAATGCAAGGGTTGAACCCCAAATCCTGGAACTGTGAGACAGTGAGGCTACCTTCTATATACAACATATACCTGACGCTAACACAATAACATAAAAATACTAATTTACTCTAATGGGTGGATATTATCCACACACTAATTGTTAGAACAAACTAGGCTAAAGAATAAATACTTACAATTTCGATCACTGCATTTTCTTCATTAGTTATTTCTCTCTGCCTGGTATAGTTATTCCCCTATTTAAGCTGTGCTCATTATGCAAACAAGAGAGCTATTCTAAATCAACTAAGTAATATGTTCCAAAAAGTTTGATTAGAACATTAATCGTTCATATGGAGCTTTCACATTTAAAAAGCCCAATTTCTGCTGTTAATTATGAGCAGTTACATAACAGAGTGTGTTAATAACCCTAAGCTCTTATTTGGAAATTGCCAGTGTTACAGTATAATTAGAGAATGGAAAAAGACTGTTTATTTATAATGAAAATTATTTACTGAAATGATCAGCCTTGGCCTTAGAGTAATATATGAGACAATAATAAAAAAGTAGTGTAGCGTGATAGTGAGTGTTGTGGATCTTTGTAATGAATGTGTAGTTTGTGATTAAACTATTTGTGTGAGAGTCATATATGAGGTGGGACTGCAGGATGCATAACAATGTTGAAGACACATAGATCATTAAGAGTGAAGAAAAATATGGATCTCTAAACTGTTCTTCTATTCTATGAGATGATCACCTGTACACTTTCAGTATACAGTATTTGCAAGCATTCCCTAGATTTGCACTCTCAGTCATTCAGTGACCTTAATAATGCTCTCTGGAGTTCTTTAAAGTTGACGTTTCCAAAAGGCTCTTTTTATGAAATCCCTGTGGTATGGGTTATTCTTCTTTGAGTAAAGATTTACTGGATGACTGAACACTTAGTTGACCATCACCATTTCTGATCTTGACAGCAAGTGAAGTTAAGATTTAAAGGGGTTTCTATCTCAGTTCATCTGAGTGTACACATGGACAATATGGAGAGGAGACTACATAGAACCCATGAGCCACAAGGCACAATACTCTTTCATTGAGCCATAATGACTTGTCAGCAAGTGATTTATGCCTACTGTTAATTATATGCTGGAAAGTAATTTGTTATGCTACAAACACAGACAGTAGCTTTGTTATGTAATTGAATAACACAGAACTAATAAATTGGTCAGTTGCAGTGCAGAATCTGTTTTAGATTTCATAATGCAATTAGATTTTGTAAGGTGTGTCACTTTGTGGTAATTATCCAATATGTGATTATTTTCATAGAATTAAAATATGTGTACATGAACCTTCCATTAGCAGTATAATATGCAATGTATTAAGGTTTACAAAATGAAACAAACAAATCTATCTATCTATCTATCTATCTATCTATCTACATACACACTATATTGCCAAAAGTTTTCACTCACCTATCCAAATCATTGAATTGAGGTCTTACAATCACTTCCATGGCCACAGGTATATAAAATCAAGCATGTAGGCATGCAAACTGCTTTTTCAAACACTTTGGTGTGGAAGAACTTGACTGGCCTGCACAGAGTCTTGACCTCAACCCGATAGAACACCTTTGGGATGAATTAGAGGGGAGACTGTGAGCCAGGCCTTCTCGTCCAACATCAGTGTCTGACCTCACAAATGTACTTCTGGAAGAATGATCAAAGATTCCCATAAACACACTCCTAAACCTTGTGGAAAGCCTTCCCAGAAGAGTTGAAGCTGTTATAACTGCAAAGGGTGGGCTGACATCATATTACACCCTATGGATTAGGAATGGGATGTCACTCAAGTTGCATGTGAAGGCAGACGAGTGAATACTTTTGGCAATATAGTGTGTTTATCCATATAACCCTTCACCTTCAGTAATTGCATTATCTTGGTATAGGTTCACAGTGGATGGTACTCAAGTCAGACATATGGAACCATGCACCCACATTCACACACTCGCACATAGGTGCAGGGTATCCTAGCCAGTCCACATACTGGCGTGATGTTGTAGAAAACACTGCATGTTGAGTCTTGGGCACATTATATGTATCACATATGAAAGATAAAAAAAAATCATTTTGTAAAAGATTTGAACACATGCATTCAAAGTGTTTGCCAGTTTGTTTATTATTATTTCATAGCAGCAATATGTTATCACATCTCTAAGCAATGACTCACACTTGCATGTAATAGTATTAAGTGCTTACATTAGGCCTACATAAATGCAATGTTCTTTCTCATTATAAGACCCTAATTATTAATAATCTCATGATAATAGCAATAATGTGCTTGGGTTTCCTGCTCCCTGCCCATGCAGAGTTGCTGAATTGTTGGAAAGCTCCATTAAAATAGATGGCCATGTTTGTTCTGGAGCACAGGAATTATACTGTCTCACAAGGCAGGTTTGGTTATTCCACACATCTGTTGACTTATGCCTAACTCTTTAGTAATTAGACTGACTAATAGATTGCTATGAGGAGGCCTGGTGCATGCAGAAACAGTCTGTAATTGAGTGGTCAGTCTGTTGCTTTCACACACACACACACACACACACACACACACACATCACAAATACTGAATACAATCAAAGAAAAAACTGAGAAGTACATTAGACATTTCTTTGGCCCTCCTCTACTCCCTTGTGCACTCATTAAGAGGAAACATTTAAATTCTGGCTTCCATCTCAGTGATATATTATGTTGTTATGATATTTTTGCTCACAAAATACTTTGTTTTCAGTGTTATTTAACAATTAAGAATGAATGACAATTAACAATGTCATTCATTCTTCTTCAGTAACTGCTTTCTCGTGGTCAGGGTCATGGTGGATGATTTTATACCACTTCCATTTACTTACCATTCCAATTCATGACACCATGGGTAAACACACATTGACATACACACATTAATGCTACAGCCATGTTTTCAGAATGGTGGGAAGAAACCGGAGAACACTGAAAAAAACCCACATGGACACAGGAGGAATATAAAAACCTCAACTCAGACTGTAAACCAAGCTCAGAATTGAACTGAGAACCCTGTGGAGCTGTGAGGATGTAATTCTACCCTCTTCACCACCATGCAGGCCTAAACACAGCCAGCTAGTCTGTCTGGATAATTGGTTTAACGGACCACCTACAGATGGTGTCATTAATGCACAATATAAGAAGGCTCATTTAAATAACGTGATGATAAAGAGATCTTTCTTTACAACCTAAATAAATAAATACTAAACTGTACATCTTGTTATCAAACAAGCAAATCAGAAATGAACACAAATAGCAGATTAAAAGATATTACTTGAAGATCTCTAATCATTTAGCTTTGATATTAAATCAATTTCTTAAAATGTAAAGTGACTGTAGCTAGTAGTGTTTATGTTAACAACTGACAGCTAATTACTTAATAGGAGTTCTTGGACCATAATAATTGACCCCCTTTTCCATGGTTGTTTTAAGCATGCTCACTAAAACAGACACTGGCAACTTCATTAGTTGTAACACTGCAGCTGAAGTGGTCCATCTCCCCTGACCTTTCAAGACTTCGCTTTTTAAAATGAATACACTTGATGTTTGGTGTGCAGCCTCTCACTCAGCTTTTGGTCTTTGATCATTTGTGAAGCGGCACATCATAAAAAACCTTTCAGAAAGTCTTTTCAGGCATCAGAGATAATCAAGCAAAGCCTTTGGACCCTGGCTTTACACTAATGAACACAGCATCACAGTATTTGTCTGAGGTCATCACCTGAGTCCCTCCTTACCATAGTCTGCCTTCTTCTCTCTCTCTTATCACCAACAAAAGTCTGGAAAAATGAATTTGACCTTAATAATAAACAATCTGTTCTGAGCCTAACTGGGAATCCAAATACACAAACTTGTACACAGTTTGAGTGTTTTTTCTGCTTTGCAGTTGTATTGTAGATCCAATATGTGCTGGTCTTATGTGAGTCACTTTCTATTGTATTGTAATTTTGACTTAAACCAAAGAACTAATTCTCAGCAAACCAAAGGAATGATTCTTACATGTATTACAGCATTGTGTGAATGGTTTTACTGAGACCCTGATACTTCCTCAAACACCATGCTATTATACCATCTTTGGCAAAAGCTCTATTTGTGAGA
The DNA here is from genome assembly GCA_028564905.1 of Leptodoras praelongus. Classification (NCBI taxonomy): domain Eukaryota; kingdom Metazoa; phylum Chordata; class Actinopteri; order Siluriformes; family Doradidae; genus Leptodoras; species Leptodoras praelongus. The sequence continues at coordinate 13,655,206 of JAOTRJ010000048.1, read as the reverse complement.
AAACATTGAGGGAAGACTGTGTCTTATTATATCCCAATTAGAGAAGAAAAAAAGAAAAAAAAAACACTATCTAAAGTACAAAGGCAAAATAAAATGTCTGAAATACAAAAGGCTATGTGCTAATGGAACAGCTAGATGTAGTGAATGTAATTACAGCACACTAAAGAGGTTCCAGATTTTGTCATTTGTATACATAGAAACAATAATTAAATTTCAAGATTTTGACCTTTCGAGGGGGTGGTTTTCCTGACAGCAGTGACTGCCAGGTGCAGTGCTTCTTACTGAACCAATACTAAAGCTGCAAAAGTAACAACTCTTATAATATTATTATATAACCACAGTATATTTTCTAGGATTGCTTACTGGCCAATTTCCTGAAGTGGAGATAACATCTATCTTAGGCACAAATAAAATTTGTCCTGCAAATATGCAGCAATTACTATAAAAAGATATAGTCTTTACATTTATAGCTATGAAAGGAAACATACTATACAATTATATGAAAATAACCCACACCAGAGATATTATTTTTTAATTAATTAATTAATCAATTAATTAAATTTTTATCATTTTATTATTTAGGTTACTCTTGCTCTCAAAAACACATAGCTTGTCATTATACTGAGAAACCAGGCAAGATCTCCTTTGTCCTAAAGCACAGACTATTCCTCACTATCTAAGTCACTATCCTACTCCACAGGTGGTGCTGCAGCCTATTGGCTGGAACATAGGAAAACACCCAGGACCAGTTGCCAGTCCATTTTACGTAAATATGTCCAAAAGGCAAAACAGCATATCCACTTTGCCTGACTGCATGTCTTTGGAATTTAAGAGGAAACCAATGCTGACATGGGTAGAACATGCAAACTCCACACAGAAAGGAACCTGACTGCTCAGCCATGGAATTAAACCCTGCTACATAAAAAAACTGAAATCTTAACATTTTTAACATACAAAATTACAAATAAAGGATTTACTGTTTTCAATTATTAAATTAATTTTATTTGTTAAATATAAACAAATTTAGAAAAGGTTACACAAGTAACCCTGGAAGCTTCCACAGTTAGCATTATAACTGGTAACAGGTGAGGTTGTTGTAAGGGGTCAGAAATATAATAAAGATTAACACCCCTTTACACAACTACAAACAGTTGTGTTTGTTTTTTTAAAACAATTCATAATATTCTTTTTCTGCGTATGTCTGTTTCTTTTGTTTAATTTTTTTCTTGGGTTGGGTTTTTCTTAATAAACTTCCAGTTTTATAAGCAGGACAGCTGAATAAAAGGATACTAAGGGTTAATGGCACTAGGCCAGCAGAGGGCGGTCCATACTGAGAACAGCAGGTGTGTATAAAACTGGCCATGAAGAAGAGGTTCAAATGCCAGAGTTTGCACACCACCAAGTTTGTGTCTGTTCTCTCTCTTTTAAGGTATGGAAGCAATGTTTTAACTATTTATGCCCTATTTGCTGGTTTACAGTGTGTTTTATGTGCCTTGTGTTTCATGCAATTGTTGTAATCATTTTAAAGTGATTTGAGTCATGTTAAATTAGAATTGCTAGCAATAGCAAAGGCCTTAAATGCTTGAGGTTTTTACATATGATCACACGCTCGTGAGTGGATGGTTTTATGATTAATTGGTTGAACAGCACTGGGTACTGTGAAGTTTATTACATTTTACAAGGTTTGGGTTTTATGGTTTTAACACTGGTGTAGTGTATTTCTTAAGGGGAACAGGTGTTTGTACCACACCCAGGTTTCCCCTAGGCCTGAGGCCTGACTTCATCAAGCAGGAGAATAAAAGGAGCTGTTACTATAGAAACAATAATATATTAGAATAAGTGTATTACTTTAAAACTGTCATCTACATCTTCATCTAACTTATGGAGAGGAATTTGTGCTAAATTTAAAGGCAATTGCTGAAGGCCAAAATGTATTGTTCAGGTCAAGAGTGGAAAGCCAGATCCATTGACCCTGGATGTATCTAGGAGCTACTGAACGACTGGTGCATAATAGGAGCTGCACCAGGAGTGTCTGCAGTGCCTAATGAAGGCCTAATGAAGAGACACTGGACTCCATTTCCTAACTGGGAAATACAGTGAGGAAAAAAAGTATTTGAACACCCTGAGAATTTGCAAGTTCTCCCACTCATCTTGGGTGCATGTCCACTGTGAGAGACATAATCTAAAAGAAAAAAATCTAGAAATCACAGTCAGTCAGTCATTTTCTATACCGCTTATTCCCAGTTACCGGGTCACGGGGGAGCCGGTGCCCAGCCGGCAACTCTGAGCGCAAGGGCAGGAACCAACCCTAGACAGGGCGCTAATC
>JAOTRJ010000048.1:13595155-13606467 GCA_028564905.1 Leptodoras praelongus | reverse complement strand
GGCTAGAGGAATGCCACAGCATAAGCAGAGCCCGCCTGGACTGAGCTAGGTGTGCTGGGGCTGGATGAACTCCTGGATGCACAAGGCAAGGACCAAGAGATCTCATGGGCATTGGGGTGGCTCACTGCGGCTAAGATACCCAGATGGCCTTACATGACTCCCTATGGTCCCATAGCTAAGGGACTGTGGGCTGGCTGGGATAACCTGCAGATTAGGGAGGGGTTGTTGTACCGGGTGTGGGAGGAAGCAGTCCCAGGCAAGAAGATCTGGCACAGCACACCGCAGTCCTGGGCCCCACTGCAATCACTTCACTTGGGTGCCCCTATTGAGCTGCTCACCGTGGATGTGTTGGGGCCTTTCCCTGAGACAGAGGCAGGCAAACATTTCTTAGTCCTAGTTGCCATGGACAGTTTTACGAAGGGGCCTGAGATATATGTCATTCCTGACAAAAGTGCCACCACCACTGCCATTCACCTCATGGAAGATTTCTTCATGCTCCCAGAAGAGCTACACAGCAACCAAGGGCAAAATTTCAAGTCAGCACTGATGAGTGAAGTGTGCCAGATGCTGAATGTCCACAAGACCCAAACAATGCCCCTCCATCCGTAGAGTGATGGATGGAGCTATGCCAATGCCTACTCACCATCCATCAGCTGGCTTGGGACCACCACAGTGAGACCAGCAAGTGGCAGAGGAGATCTTACAACTCCCGCTGCCAGGGACAACCACTTGCGCCCAGGATGCTTGTGTGGCTGTTCAACCCTCGGTGGTGGTGGGTTGTTGTCTAAAGCTACAGGCCTCTTGGGAGGACCCCTGTGACATGTTGAGGTGGTTGGTCTAACGGTCAAAAGGTCGCAGTTGTAATTAGCCTGCTTAGCGACAAGGCCCTCCATGGACCCATACACCCTGATTTCCACTGCCATCTCCCTCAACAACCTCCTACAGAGCTGAAGCCCGAGAAGGAAGAAGCCAAAACCATGGTCCTGGGACCACTGTGTCTGTCTAGTCAAGAGAAGAGGTGGAAGGCTGCTCTACTGAGCTCTACTGTAGAGAGGGCACTCGTGTCGATGCAAGCTGCCCCACACAGCCTTCAGCCACTTTGCACACCATGGCTGGTTCTATGTACAAAACCCCGGTGCAACTCTTTTCTGACAATTTCTTTATCCCAGTTCAGATCACTTGCTCAAATCATGTTGTTCTGTTCACAGCCATCCTCGACTCCAGAGCAGTGGCTAGCTTCAAAATCTCTTGGCATGCTGAAGCAATTACAAGTTCCTTTCACTGCAACTAAGGGGCCCACCTGGAAAAACAACCACACCACAATCCCACTCCACCAAACTTTACACTTGTCAGACAAGTACCGTTCTCCTGGCAACCACCAAACCCAGACTTGTCCAGCAGATTGCTAGATGGAGAAGTGTGATTCGTCATTCCAGAGAACATATCTCCACTGCTCTATAGTCCAGAGGCAGTGTGCTTCACACCACTGCAAATTACTATTATTTTACTCTTTTTTTTTGCAGCATACGTTAATTACTGTTTTTTTTACAGATATTTTCTGCCAGCATGGGGTGCCAGAAAGTAGCTGTAAAAAACAGTCATTAAAATAAAATTACTGATTTTTTTTTTTACAGTGCAGGAATAAACATGCAAAAGGTATAAAGACTTCTACAATGTGAAGGTGCAGCAGTGAGCATTTGCGGCAGTCCTATATATTCAGCATAGGAGTCATTCTTTCTGGGCATGAACAGGTGTTTGAATTGAATAACAACAAAATGGGATATAGTGGTCCAATAAAATAAATAATATAGTGTTAAAAGTTTACCTTGTGATGACTGGCTTTTGCAAGCTCTTGGTTAGCAGATTCCATGTGTGAGGCAGCAGTCTGAATGTATTCCTCAATACTATCTGAATAGGGAAAAAAAAACATAGTACAAAGTACTATCCTCAGTATCATCAGTAGAATTATTCGTGTTTACTGCATCTCAGTTTTTAGTGATAAAACTATCATGATTGTTAATATCAACATATTACAGTTTTTCACTGTTCAATTTATATTTACATTTATGGAAATTAGCAGACACCCTTACCCAGAGCAACTTACATATATCTCATTTACACAGCTGACTAGGTGAGGGTTATGGGCCTTGCTTAGGGGCCCAGCAATGGCAGCTTAGCTGTGGTGGGATTTGAGCTCATGACCTTTGTTTCAGTAGTCCAACCTCTTAAACACTGAACTACACTGCCATTTTGTTTGTTGCTTCAGGCTTTGGGATTTATCATATCCATCGGGCTCATTTGAAACATGACTGAATATAATAAAGACATGCTGTATAAATGCTGTGTTTGTCCTTCACATGACTTGCAGACTTATCTGTGGGAAAAGAGAGTAACAGAGCATATAGAAAAATTCTGACAAAAATCAATCTCTCAGTTCGCAGATCACTCAACAGAAATATGCAGCTTGAGCAGAATTTTAAATGGGTGAAAGGTCACATTCTTCTTCTTCTTTTTCTATTATTATTATTATTATTATTATTACCTAGCTATATCCAAGAAAAATCTATGACACTGTATATACAATATGATTTAACCCAAATGAAGACTAATGAGGACATTCTTTATTCTCTGCAACTATGGAACCATTTAAAGCTCATAGATTCATATTCAACATATGACCTCTGGTTATGTGGTGACTTTATTTTCTGACAAATGATTAGGGGGTAATCTATTATTTGCAAGCGGCTATATATTAGGTAAAGTGTGAACTTTGCCAGCAGTTCTATATTAGGTAAAGTGTGAACTATCAGATAGCTGTTCTTTATCCAGCTTCATCAGCTGAGAACACAATATCACAGCCAACAGATGTGATAAGCTAAATAATACCCAATTCTATTAGATCGCAAATAATTCAAATATTTGCTGATAATTACCACAATATACATTCATCCATTCATTCATTCATTCATTTTCTTGACCGCTTATTCCTTTTCAGGTTCATGGGAGAGCCGGTGCCTAGCCGGCAGCATAGGGCACAAGGCAGGAACAACCCTAGCCAGGGCGCCAATCCATCATAGGATTTTAAAGAAGATAATAACTTTGATAAAATAGTGCATTGAATATGTATTGAGTAGCCATTTTGGTTACTACAAAAGTAGAAAACAGCACAAAACTAAGCAGACATAACATTATTAATTTCATTTTATTAAGTATTACTAACTGCTTTTCTTGGTCAGGATCATGGTGGATCCAGAGTGTTTACAGAAGCACTGAGTACAAGGCAGGGATTCACCCAGTCCATGGTGGGTATAGGTAAAAGGATAAAATCACACTGCCACTGTGTTTTTAAATGTGCTGAAGAAAAGACAAACAAATTCCAAAGCACATCCAATAATGATAGGATTAATGCAGTACATCAAGGGTTAAAATTCTGATCCACCAACACAGACTTATTTTAAACTAACACTTTACAGAGATTTCAATTTCTTATCTCCGTGTCAAAGAATAATAAAAGCTGCTCCAAACATTTTCTAGAGTAAAAGTGACTATAACTGACTGTGTAATGTTGTATTTGGTGTTGCATGTTGCACTGGTTGGAAATCATGTTTCCTCTGAATTAATATTGGCATCTGACATATTTAAAGATTAGATCTGATCATGACATTTAAATTTTATGTTTGTGAAAAATTGGTGCCCTTTTAGATGATGATGTCACTATACAATAGAAAAAACAAACAAAAAATGCTTTTGTGTTTTGGGAATACAGTCCACCTCATGAAAGTAGACAAGAAATGATTAAAAGCTGGGTCATGCACTTGCTTTCTTAATTCACATCAAACACAACCATTTGTTAGTTTTGAATAATCCAAATGAGTTGTCTTGTACTGATGTACATGTACATATTCTACCAAGTGAGAACACTGATTCAAATGCAAACTCAATTCCCTTCCCAATTAAAAATGAATGTGCGGTTCAGCACACATGGGGGCACAACTAAGGCAGAAATTAGTGAATTACAGTGGGGTTAAAGCACTGCAGGCTCTGCAGCAGCAAACACTGCAGACTTCACCTCTGCCTGGCTGCTAGAACTGATGAGGGTTTGTTTATCTTCCTTTGATTTGATTTGGTTGTGTTCTTTGTTGCTGCCTTGCCAAGGAGAGACACAGTGACAAACAGGGTGAGTCAGAGCATGAGAATTGTAGGCTTTTAATCAGATAAACAATACGTTTTAGTAACTCTTTATTTGGACAGTCCATTTTAGACATTCTACAAACATATCTTTTCTCAACAACATTTTAATTAATGTATATTGAGCTTTAAACAATGTGTCATAAAATGTATCAAAACAGTGCACATGAACCTGATACCTGTTTTGAAAAAAATGTGAATATTTCTTGTGCAATATGATTATTTTCTGTGCCACTACTACTGTGCTATATTTAAAAACTGTAAAATATCACAATGCACATAACACATATTCACATATTTGTATATACAGAGCTCTAGTTCTTATATATACCTCATAATTGTGCCCCTCCTACATAATTTGTCCTATGTTGTATATGTTTGCACTGTGATGAAGATGCTTTTAATCTCATTGTACATGTATATAGTGACAATAAAGGCATTCTATTCTATTCTAAAATAAAAAAATCTTTGAAAGTCTGAAAGCTCCTTCTTGTCTTAATTAATTGCCTCTAGGTAAATAAATTGTGTAAATGCATGTGATTGTTTGCCACAAGCCTCAACAGAGGATATGCTACTCGTAATCTTTGGGTTTTTTTTGAGTTTGTGTTTGTTTTTCTCCCCTAATTTAATCATATCCAATTTCTCCCATTTCACACAATGACTGCGAGTCAGGAAGGGTAAAGGCTATCACATTTCCTCCTACACACATGATGTCAGACACTGCCTCTTTTCAAACTGCTGCTCATGCAATGTCCAGGAAACACACTTGGAGAAACACACTTGGAGGAAAGCACTCCAGCCCACCTTCTGTGTACATGAACTCACAGATGCCTGTGAGTGGCCAATGTCGCTCTGACTGACATGGAAGAGAAGATATGCTGCACGTATGCTGCATGGACAATTTTGCTCTCTCGACTCCTAGCTACGGACTCGAACTAGCGATCTCATGATAGGTTAAACGCTCTGCTGCACTAATCAGAATAAAAAATTAATAATCTCCAAACTATAGCTACACTGCAAAAAAAGACATGGGTGAAAACATCATGATAATAGTCAAATGTATCTTTCTTCTTATAAGATTAGTGTAAACCAAAAAATAAAATTATTAAATCTCTTTCTGACAATTTCACTAAATTCAAGCTTTAAATATTCTTATTCTCTTGCCAGATTAGTTTATAGAAATAATACCTTTAAATTAGCAAAGGTATCTGGCAATAGAACAAAACTATTTCAACTTGAAATTCGTACAAATGTCTAGAATTTGATTTAATTTTATCTTAATGTTATATTTGTTTATTTTTTATCGTAGAGTAGGAAATCCTAGATAAATCCGAGTAGATTCTACATATTTTTATTTGCTACTAGTTTCACACTACATGGCTAAAAGTTTGTGAACATCTGACCATCACATACATATGTGCTTGCTGAATGGTGCTTTTTTTTTTTTATTATAAAAACCTCTAAAATCAATTCATCAATCCCCAAAGCCACTGATTTTGAAAGATAAGGGGTGAGTCACTATTCCAGTCTATTACAGATGTGTTATAGGGTTGAGGTTAGAGATCCTTGTAGTACACTCTAGTGCTTCCCATCCAATCTTGGAGTCTTCATGGACCTCATTTTGTGGAAAGACGCATTGTCATGTTAGAACAGGTTTTCAGTGAAGGAAAAGCATTACAAGACAAGAACTTGATGCACAAGTTTTCTTTTTTTTTCAGAAATCAAAAAAGAGTCAAAATTAGACATACATACAGGGTTACAAATATACATACAGTACACCCACTATACTATAATACTATTAATATAATTAATATAATACTATTTCTTTTGCAAAATTTCTTTTAACTTGCCAAGGACAAGGTCTCAACTTCAACTTCCTAGTGATCATGATTGACTTCAACTGGTAGCTTCTACCAGGCCATATAGAGTTTGTTTGAAAGCACTCACTTGATTGCTCAAGGAGCTCATATTGGAGAAAATGAATGTCTCTTGGAGCCATTTCTAAACAATTGTGGATTCCAAGATCAAGATCAAATGGCTGTGTGTAAGTGCAAGGTATTTGGAGGTGTAGCCACTTTGCCAAGGTCTGGAAGAAGCCCCAAACTGTCAACCTCACATGAGAGGAAACTGGATTGGATGGTCAAAAACAGTCCAAGAACAACCAAAAACCACCATAGGCTTGCCATGAATTAGAATCTTCTGAAGCACTAGTGCCACTTTCTACAATCAAATGAGTTTTACATCACAATGGACTGAAAGATTGGCATCCAAGAAATTAGCCATGCTCCAAAATCGACACCTTCAATCTCAACTACAGTTGGAAATTTTACAGAGGAAAGTTTTGGCCACAATGATCAGAGGTATGTTTAGAGGAGTAAAGGTGAGGCATTAAACCCTAAGTAACATGTACCAACTGTTAAGCATGGTGGTGGTAGCATCATGCTTTCGCTGCCAGTGGAACTGGTACTTTGCACAAAGTATATGAAATAAAGAAGAAGGAGGATTACTTTTGATAAACAGTGACTTGATGTTTGCTCCTGCAAGATTTCTTGTTCATATTCAAGTTCACTGTTGTTCAGCATATCATTAAGCTTTTGGAATGGATTTCCCAAAGTCCTGACCTCTATAACCTATTAAAAATATGTGTATTATGCTTAAAATTTGGGTCAGTTCCAGGAAACAAAGAAACTTAACTGAACCAATTGAACTGTAATTCTTGCAAAAGAGTAGTGAAATTTCCAAGCAGAATTCTGCCAGAAGCTTGTTGATGGCTATCAAAAGCGACTAGTCGGGACTAGTCTTCTTATTGGAAGTCCATTTTTTTCATCATGACAGTAATGCCCATGCTGAGTGTATGTACACCATTGACTGCAACTGTATATGGAATATCTCCTAAGTCTCAACAATCACAAACAAATGGCATATTGATAGATGCCATCAACAGAGGTTGATGACAGACACCTAACATGTTGTTTACAAACTATGTTGTATATTATATATTGCACAACAAATTAAATTTGTTGCATTTTAAAACTATACTATCCATAAAGAGTGCTTCAAGTTGTTCAAAAAGCTTTTAAATCATTGGAGGCTTTGGGATAGACTTTAATTCTTCCTTCTCTTCATTATACACATGTAATTTGTCTTTGCTTATCCTACCCTTTGAGGTCTCTCAGCATTGTCACTAAGGTCATTAGCTTTTTGCATGGTAGCTGATAGGTGCTTGGTCAGATGGTTTCAATGAATTCATAGTGTATTTGGGAAGCCAAGAACTGAAAAAATGCAGGGTACCGAGGCTTATCTGTGTGTGTATGTGTCTGAGTGTGTGTCTCACACACTCTGTGTGTGCACAAATGACCAGTCTGACCCTCTCTCTTAAGTACTTCCTCCTACCCCATTTTTACTGATCTATCATCCATGACCAATTACTGTACAAGTTAGAAGCCAGCAAAAAAAATGAAGAATGAGGCTCTTAAAAACACAAAAGGGAGATGACACATTGCACTGTCACATAATCAATCAATATTTCAATAAGCGGATGAGGAGAACGAGGTGTGGGTTTGATGGATCACCAGACATGTGTGATATGAAGACCCTGCAGGGTAGGTGGCATCTCACTGTTGTTAGGCTGAGTGTGATGGGTCATTAGGTTGAAGTATGATATTGGGGAATACCACAGAAAGTTAAACGTACCTTGTGGTCACAGTGAGCCATGACTAACACCATTCTGTGCACTGTATTAAACAGAATGCATTAAATAGTCTGAATCACAGCAAACCATTCCCAACATGTCATGTTCACATGCTTAACTACCTGAATTATTCATAATGTGCAGGCAATGACATTTAACAAGGCAGATTATTTTTTACTTCACTGCGGTACGACTTTGCAAGCAGGAAATCAAATTATTTGAGGTATGTAGGCTGGGTGTTAATGATGTTACAACATACTCATGTTTGCTCTCACCTGGTCACCCATCTCACTCTTCTCCCCCTTTTAATGAAGGCTTTTAAATGCACAGGCAGGGCTAAATAAACTTATCATCTGGGAAAATGTTCATAATACAGGCTACAGAAACACAATAAAAAGACTGATGCTTTTTAATTTCCTCAAGCTCAACACCCACAATTCATTAAGGAATTACAAGAACAAATTCTCTAAATGACTCTAAATAAAAAGAGCTCTTATCTAAAGACTCCTCAGGCACTCACTCACACACACATACACAAATGCTTATGTATGGAGCAAATGGCTCAAAAATAGGGCAACATAATCAAATAAATAACCAATTAGAGAGGCAGCAGGCTAAGTTATAAAACAAACACCTAATTGGCTTGAAAGGCAACGTGGCACAAGGGCAGCAGAGCTGGAGCACCTTTTTAGTCAGTTAATAAGAATAGTGCATGTGGCTTTCAGCTATATCATTAAAGCAAAGAGCACATAAAGGTGAACTAGACATACCAAATCAAACACACACACACTCAAAATTATTACACATTATGAATAAAAATGGATCTAGGTTCATGCACATCCTTTTCCAATCCTTATGTGTGTGTGTGTGTGTATGTGTGTGTGTGAGAGAGAGAGAGCAGCACAGCATGACCTGTAGTTTTCTGAAGCATGTCACAACACAAGTGTAGAAGCTTTGTTACAGCCAGTTAGCCTGTTAGAAGCCCTAATCTAAGCTTCCTTGATATGTTTATCTTGGCCTGGCCTGTCCACCCTCCAAATTCCATATACCATATACACAAACCCACATACTGCATATACTGCCATCCACTGAACCTTTTGTCATGGTTAAATTGGGATTTCTTTATGTCAAGCCAACAAAGGTAGATACCATTGTTCCCAGATTTGATTGACTGGTTCCAGTACAAACATAGTGTAAAACTAGGACTACGCAATCCTTACTTGTATGTCATGACCTGAATACTCTGGTAAAATTATGCACTTCATCTATCAGGCAAAAAACAGGTATGATAAAAGTAAGACATTAAAGTGTCAAGTATATTTAAATATGGACTTGTGCCTTTTCATTAATTTGGATATCATAATTCATATAAACAGCTCATGTGCTTTATTTCCTCTTATGAAGTTAGCTTTTAGTAACACCCCTGACAACATATTGTCCAATTGACCTTCAACTTCCTTTGAGAGTAAGAAAATTGGTCCATGAATATTTTCCTTACAAAATGCTTTTGATTAGACAAACAAAATACTACAGTACTCCACAGATTATTCTGACAAATGGATGGTAATTTATGAAAAGTGTTAAGTTTTTATGCTATACACTAATGTGTTAAATAATAGCACCTTTTTAGCAGTTTTGGCAGTTTTGGTTTAGGTCCAAAATTCCTTTTGAAAACATCTTAAAAAAAACAGCCCAGAAAATATATTTACGGTATGTTTTTAAAAATGTACAATTCATGGATCAGCATTATACCTATGGACCAAGTGTAGTCACAGTCAACTGTAAACATGCAAAATATGAATTAATTTATTTATTATTATACTTATTAAAATGTATTTATTTATTATTATATTTCTTATATATATTAAGTATTAAAATTCAGAGAAGGATACATTGTCAAAAATATCTACTATATTTGTGCATACTTGGATTTGTTCTATTTGTGTGTGTGTGTGTGTGTGTGTACAGTTATGTAGTATACTAACTACGCCATAACCACATAACTGTCTTTAATTAAGTACCCTGTTTGGTAACACTTTATTTAGCTAGACCCTTTTGACATTCTACAAATGATCTATTGACTCTCCTGAAGCAGCCTATTAACTGGTTCTCATCATGTCAAATGGTTTTCATGCATCTTTCAAAAGCATGTTAGAAAATGCATCAGTAGAGTCCAAATGAACTGAATTTGGAATTATGATAGGACTAGAGATGAGTTATTAGTCTATAGCTAAGCTGCTGAACCTCAAGAACAAGAAATTGGACTAAATAAAGTGAAAAGAAAAAAGCTGTGACAAATAAGTTCACAGTCACAGTCTGTAGCATGTTAATAGCATATTCTTTACAGCATCTACTTTATCAGCAACCACAAATGGTTGACATATTGTTTAACATTACAGTAATTCAATAGGTTGGTATTAGCTAGTGTGTTAACTGGGTTGGATTCAACATCACCTTTATAATAACATATGAAGGCTGAGTATAAAATGATGACAGCAATAATTTAAGCGATTCATGTATGTAGTGCTCATAGGAAGGTGAACACACTGAACTTGGACTGACCTTGGCAAAAACATTAGATTACTTTTTCTTTTGCTCTTTATTTTTTTTTCTCTTTCCCCCCCCTCCATCTTTATTCAGGTACGTTCCAACAGCTTACTGCCATTTTGTTGTTCTTTAGCTCCACTGATTTTCACTTGTTGAATACAGGCTCCTGGAATGATTTGCTGTTAGTTCAGGTAAAGCCTTTGTGCACCACAATGAGTCCATCAAGATTTTTGCTCTATATTCTTCTACACCCTTGCACTAAAGACACCTAGAAGTATCTGACATATAGTGTGTATAGTCACAGCTCTATGTATATTCTTGATGACCTTTCAAGTGTTTTAATCTTGGCTTTTTGGTACAAATTCTTTACAGACTATCCCTTGAGAATCAAAAAAATGAGGAGTGAGTTTATTTTTTTATTTGCTCATGTGAGCATTTTTGGTGAGATGATGTTTTTGTGTGCCATTCAACACTTTGTCTTTTTGTCTCAGGATTGTAGTTGAACACCCAGGATTCATCTCCTGTGATCAGTGTTCAGGAATTTGAGCTCTCTTGCTAAACAATCCAATATTTGCTCCAAACTCATTGTTCCATTTATGAGGCATTTCAGCAGTGTTTAACAAAAAAAAATGTCTGGACACTGCAAAGGCTAGAATGCAACTGAACCAGGCCCTACTGTTTATCTGAATTCCATTCTAACTGACTTTGAAAACAAGCCCTACAGAGCTTTCAATCTCCTTACTTTACAGGAATGTATACTAGTACAACCCCTGGCAAAAAGTATGGAATCACCAGTCTGGGATGAGCACTCATTCAGACATTTTATTCTGTAGAACAAACTCAGATCAAAAACATGATGCAATAATAAGGTCATTCCAAAGTGCAA
>JAOTRJ010000048.1:13571648-13585462 GCA_028564905.1 Leptodoras praelongus | reverse complement strand
TTTGTGATGTATCAAGAGCCACGGTATCCAGGGTAATGTCAGCATACCAGGAAACGTTTTCCTCCACCAGCATCATGTAGTGACCTGGCCACTGTCCTGCAAGAAGAATGGCTTAAAATCCCTCTGACCACTGTACAGGACTTGTAAATGTCATTCCCAAGCTGATTTGACGCTGTATTAGCCACAAAGGAAGGCCCTGCACCATACTAATAAATTATTGTGGTCTAAAATGACAGGTGTTTCAGTTTCATTGTCTACCACCTGTACATGCTGTTGGCATCATAGGTGTAAATGTACTGCAGATATCTAATATGAAACCAACAATGCCATGGTAAATTTTGCAATCTTTCATATAGCATAGTGTTGTATGATGCCTGGTCTTGGTCTCAAGACTGTAATCAAGCAGTCTCATTTGGAATCGATCATGTCTTGGTCTTGGGGCCTCGGAAAATCTTCTCAAGACTTCAAGACTACCTTCGTCTGATGTCACAGTCTGAGGTAATTAGTAACTGAACCAATCAAATTTTAAATAATAATAAAATTTAAATGTTATTATTATATTTTTATTGAATAATAAACATGGATGTATATTCAGTTGATTTTGTGTGGCGACTTCCGATTAAGTTTTAAAGAAGGGACACAGAATAACCTCACAATCATTTGCTTCCAAAAGTTACAATGCCTTAGTTTGACTAAGACTATAATGTAAATAATATGAAATTTTAAGTTATATATTATTTAATATTTTACATATGGTGAAGTGTAACATTATGTATTTATATATTGTGGTGACCTGCCACAGAGGCTGGAGGTGGTTAGCCCCTGCAGAAGTGCTTGGAGGAGCCAGGGTCACCTCCCAACGTGCATTGGCACTTCGGGGGTGTCTTCTTTCCTGCCTCCACCATTTTGAGTTTAGTAGTAGTAGTCGCTTTGTGTGTGTTTGCTGTTCGGCTGTTTTCTGCATGTTAAAATAAAAGGATTTTTGGTGAAGAGCCAAGAGTAGAAAATATTTTCACCCTTCCACACGATTGGCCCATTGGTGTCAGAAGCAGGTATGTCTGGAACAGCTCACAGAAGAAATCCAGACATTAACGATCAAGCGACAGGAAAGGAGGGGGCAGAAAGTGGAGAGCCATATTGCCCATCTGCCAACTAAGAGAGAGACGCTGGCCGGGCACCAGCATTCTGGATGCCATGCTACAATGGAGAAGGAGTGTGGGAGCCATTTTATATGCAGCTGTGCTTGGTGGACGGCTTCTACAGATGGTTAGACAGTGATGCAGCATTGTCTGGTGCTAGAAGGAAAAGCACTTCAAGTGTTAGTTGACCACCCTGTTGAACAGCACAGCGATCTACAGCTCTCACTGATGCTTTACAAAATAATTTTTCCAAAGTTCCCGTCACCATTGCAGCAAAGATACAACTTCTTTCAAAGAAACTGAGGCTGCACGGCATGCAGATTAGCATGCTGGCAGCAGAAAGAAGCACATTGGTCAGGTACATGTATCCCACATTTTCAGAAGTTGCTCGCAAGTAGCTGCCGCTAGACCACTTCATGAATGCATTTGTGCCGGAGGAATTAAAATGCCAAGTACAGCTTTCCTCTCCAAACTTGCTGCAAGAGGCAGATCACATTGAGCCCATCCTGGGAGAGAGCGCTTCAACTGGAAAGTTCCATGGTCAGCACAGAAACAGGGAGAGCTGAATGGCCAGCAAGCCTGTGAGTTGTGTAATGGCACTGCAGGAAGTGGGGACATTGCGTGCCGCAGTGCTTTGAGCCGGGAACTAATTCCCACTACAGATTATGGATTTACTGTCAGCTTAACGGTGTGCGAGTCAGAGCATTGCTGGACACTAGGTCTACTGTTTCACTTTTACAGCCTTGCTTGTTTCCTGACAGCTTGAGCACCGACTCACACAGCTAGAAGCCTACCGAGGCACAGTTACAGACAGTCACAGGAGCTCAAGTGGACATCTGGGGCAAAAGGCCGCTGTGCGTGAACTTAGGAGGCCTGGAGTGGATGCATGAATTCTGGCTGATGAATATTGATGAGTCATGCATTTTTAGCCTAGATTATTTGTCTTTTATGGGGGCCATGCTAGACCTGAGTGCATGGACATTGTGTATTGGCAAGTGGAGTCATGGGGTGCCCTGGTGTTGTCGCCCCCAGTCTTTCCCAAGTAACTGCTATCCTTTGAGGAGCTGAATACGTAGCACCAGGGATATTTGGTGGAGCTTGGGAGCCCAGTGTTGGCATCATCATGCCCACCTGCAAGCCATTTCCTGTGCAACTAGGGAGAATTGCCACCAACATCAGCATTATTCATGAGCTGTGGGAGCTCTGGAACAAAAGCAGAATGCTGGGGAGTGTAAGTGCTGTGTGCCTCCAAAGGAGCCTGATCAAGCTGAGCGTGCTGGGGCTGGAGGAATTGTGGGAAGCGCAGGGTAAGGACCAAGAGATCTCATGGGTATTGGAGTGGTTCAGCCAGGGATAGCCACTCATGCCCAGGAAACATATGTGGCTGTTCAACTCATAGCAGTGGCAGGGTCACTGTCCAAAATTACAGTGCTATTGGGAGGGCCCCTGTGATGTGTTAGAATGCTTGGGTTTTTGGGCCAGCACACACTGGTGATGCACAGAGATCAGCTCTGCTGCAGGCAGGACAAAATACTGGTTAGCCCCAGGGCATCCTTGTAGGATGAAGAGGACCCCTCTTAAGCTTAAAGGAGTGTCTGATTTGTTGATGTGAGTTGTGTAACTCTTGTTTATGTTACAGGTTCGCTTGGTGGGTTGCTGGTTCGGCTAACCCTTGAGTGAGGAGCTATGTCAATGGAGGCTGGAGGTGGTTGGATGCTGTGGAAGACCTGGGAGGAGCCATATTCACCTCCCAGCATGCATCAGCGCTTCGGGGGTGTCTTCTTTCTGGCCACCGCCATTTTGAGTTTTGGTCTCTTTGTGTCTGCTGTTCGACTGTTTTCTGCATGTTAGTGAAGAGCCAAGAGTGGAAAATGTCTTATTTTTATCCCTCGGACATGATGGACTAGCACTTGGACTAGCACTCTTGCCTACAATGCTAATACAGCATGTTTGTAAACCAGGTTTTACTGGTTTACCAACAAGTTTTTACTGATCTGTTTGGACATGTTTTTACACACACAATTTTTAAATTGGGGCCACAGTCTGAGATAAGAGTGGAGGCAGAGGGATATGGTCATCTTTTGGAAAAGGTCATCTTTGTATAGGTCAAGGGGTTTATTATAACAAATGCTGAATGCTGCCTTCAAATCATGCCATCAGCATGCTTAACCAGAGTGGGGAAAGAGTGGTAAATGACTAGCCATCCACATTTTGCACACACATGCAGTCAAATTCAGGAACTTCTTCTAGTTCAGATGGCCATAATAGCATGATGGGGCTTATTTTCATGATTACACATAAGAGCAGAAATTACACATACAGTTACAGAATTTTCCCATGTAAGTATGGCAGATATATTTTCAGTATTTTTGTGACCAACAAAACAGGTGGTAACTGACCTAATTGTGAAATGTTAATAGGGGTTGGGTCAAATTTGGTGAATATGGTAATTCTGGTGGTTAGGGTGTCTGCCCCATGATCGGAAGGTCCCGGGTTCGATTCCCGTGACTGACAGAACTTGGCTGAAGTGCCCTTGAGCAAGGCACCTAACCCCCATTGGCTCCCCGGGCGCTGTGGCTAGGGCTGACCACCGCTCCAGGCATGTGTGTTCACAGCCCCTAGTGTGTGTTCACTAGTGTGTAGCATAATGGTTAAATTATTAAAAGAAAGATTATGAGTTTATACAGGGGATCTGTAATAATCTCCATTTAAGGCAGCTATGCACCTCACTTGACTCAACAACTGACTGATGCAGTTTACGCAGTTTAGTCCTGCTTGGGAAGCAAGATTTAAAGTGTGGACAAAACAGTTTATGTATGGTGCTAGTCCAGCCTCATTCACTCCTACCACTATTTCAAGTGTTGTCCATAATGACAGCAATGTTGTGATTAGCTTTTTCAAGCTCCCACTTCGAACAGCTGATTTCCTCGGCTATGTTTAACCTGGTGTGTGACTCGAAAAGAGGGCGAATTTGGAATACGAAGCTTGCCATTTCCCACTCTCACATGTGCTGTTATAGTGACATAGCTCTGGGTAGTCCTCGAAGTCCTTGAAGTTGAACCACCTGTCTGTGGTTATCTCTACACTGCCTGCCTCTTTCAAAGTTTGCATCACACTTGCTTTTATTTTAAAGCTGCTAGGCTGTTAATGAGGCAGAGGACACAGTGTTGTGTATGGAAGCATGATGTATGACGTGCTATTGATGGTGGACAGCCCTTGGCTGTTCAAAAAAGCAATTATATACTGTACATTAGATTAGGCATTATAAATGGAGCACATGTGATATTGTGCAATGCACATCATCACATTTTTGTATCATGATGCATCATGGCACAATGCAATGTTGTACCTCTAGTAATAACATAAATGCAATTTTCCCCCAAGTGGGTTTAAATATACCACTGCACTGACAGAATAAAAATGTCACACCTGCTACCGTAGGATTCATGTCAGCATAGGGCCTTCATTTCTGATCATCAAAATAGCAACTAGAAGCAAACAACAACATAATTATGTCCAAATCAGCAATACACAAATTTTCTTTCAGTAACTTAGAATTCTGGCTTATAATGATAATAGTGGGTACAAGGCAGGAATACACATTTAGGGGGAATTTAGCCTAGCCAATACACCTACCTCCTTATGCTTTTGGGAGGTGGCAGGAAACCAGAGAACCCAGAGGAAACCCATACAAAAAAGAGAACATGCAAAATCATAATTGAACACAGGACCCTGAAGGAGTGAGGCAGCAATGCTCACTGCACCACCATGGTGCCCAGCAATAAACCAGCATTATATAACTAGGTTAAGCATAAACGTAAAAAAATAGAGCATGATACCATCCATGCAATTTATATAGCAAGTGTTTTTGTAATTAAATGTCAAGACTATAGCTTTTGTCCTTTTGTGTAAGCTTTTATGCTTGACTGCTCACCCAGCCTGCAAACCTAATCTGAACTGAGCATACATGAACATGTATGGTCTTCATTTAAAATATTGTAGCTCCCCTATCCCTATCCATACTCAAGGTCCACATTTGTGGGGTAGGATTATTTTCTTTTTTCTTTTCTCTCCTGTTTTTTGCACTTGGATGGCCCAGATGTTCCATTCAGATTTGCCTTGAAAATAGTCCTCTGTTAACTGGCCATTTTTTTTTCAAAATCTCTTCCGATGAAAAGATGGCCAATGCCAAAGTGCTAAATGTACAACTTAAGATGATATCATAAAGCTTGAGTCTTTAACCATCACCTCACTATCTTTCTCTCTCTTGCTTGAGTTCATCTTATGCTAGAATATCCCTTTAGTTGCACCTGCAGGATGATGATAAAGGGTAGTATAGTATATCTGAATTAAATAAGACCCCCAGGGGCATGCTTAATTCCCATTGATAGGCAATAATGTCTTATTTAACCCTCTTGTCTCCACTGTCCTTGTTTGAAAGCACAAGCCCTATTTCTCTCCACAACATTTTATAGAGAGCACTTTGCAAGTCAGTAAACAAAGAGGTGTGGGGGGGGTCACTCTGAATTCAGCTGAGTTGAGTTTCCAGTGCAAGGTGGCTGAGCTGAGGTGGGTGGGAAGAAAGGAACAGGGATGTAGACTGGAAGAAATCACAGTGTCAGATATTATCAGCTTGGTTGAGCTCATGCACAGAGCCCTTCAGCAACTGCCACAGGGCACAGTGAGTGTGGGCAGAAGCACTTCCCTGTCACTTCTCCCATTTGTATACCCCTCCACCTCAAAACAAAATAAGCTGTCTGCATTGTTTCAACTCTTTAAGTATGAAGGTCACTCTGTTATATTTGTCTAAGGCACAATACAGCATTTGTTGCTGATGCTTTTTGGTTTGATTTGGCTTTGTCTATGCAGTTCTCACTTTAGAATTACAGAAAATCTTTATTTATGTACTTGCTTATGTACCTGGATTTTGCTATTGGTTATGAAGATATGGCTTGATTTATTTTCCACCTCACATGACATGGCATGACACTTGTTGAAAAATCTTTTAATCTCTATCTTTTGTATCTCTCTCTATATACATGTGCTTATTTTTCATCTCTCATATCCACACTAACCAACCATGACATGAAAATTGGGAATTAAAAAAAAAAATATTTTTCAGTTGACCTACAATCTCACCTCTATTTAACCGCTGTTTATGCTACTACAAAACTTGTATAAACTTTGAAAAATGTACTACACCAAAAAAATGGCCTATTTTGGTTTTGATGGTACCATTTGGAAAAGGCAAAGGTTTCTGTTCTCTCATTAGTATATGTAGAAATGTCTTAATCTGTCCTCAAACACAGTCATTCAGTCTCTACAGAGCCAGGCTGCTAATGTTCCCTTAAGTAAGCTTTACAAAAGGATGTAGAGCTGTTCCTAACTGCTGAGCAGAGATGGAGTACTTTATTAGATTAGTCTCAGTGCAGAGTACCACACTTAAGCCTGGGGCACATGCTGAACCAGCAAAAGAACAGCAGATTGGTTTTATATATAAACCGAACCTTGACCATTGCGGTGTCTGGGATGACCACTTGACTTAGGATGTTGTGGCAGCAAGCTGGGTAGAGAATGTCTATACTAATAGAAATTCTCACATGGTAAAAAAATGTCTTTTCTGCTCTTCTTATGCATTCATAAAACCATTATTTGCATTTTATTGTATTTAAAGCATCAAAAAGTATCATTTTTAACTATGCTGTGATAAACTGATGGACTGGTGTCTTAGGCATGTATCCATGTCTTTATATGTCTTATAGGCTGAAGCATAATTATCATCAAAATAAATATGATATGATTGTGGGAATAATTTTCTGAAGATTATTTAAAAACAATCTTCTTGCTGGTTCCTGTGTACTGTATTGTATTTATTAATTAATTTTGATATAAGTAAGGAATAAGGAAGGAATCAACAGTTACACTTAAATGCCTTCCATTAATGTGAATTTTATTACCATAAAATTAAATTTAATTCTATTCTCTGACAGATCACTTCCAATCAGAGACTCTTTAGTGGCCACTTTTTATAGTTATAGTTGTCCAAGCTGTCTTTTATTCATTCACCTTCAGTAACTACTTTATCTTGATCAGACTAGCAGTGTGTTTAAGACTGGAATATTCTCCTAAATGGGACACCAGTGCATCCTGAATGGGACACCAGGACACCATGCAACCACATGCACATTTTTTTACAACATGTGGAATTCCACACCAGGAGTAACCAAAGGTCAGGATCCAAGCGGGAACCCTGGAACTATAAAGCAGCTTTCCAATTCAGCTCTTGTTTGAATCTCAAAAGGTCACTAGCAGCTCATCTTACACTAAAAGTCTTAAAATTCTCCAAATCCAGAATCAAAGCAAAAGACTCTCAGGGGGTTTCCTAATTTGATTTTAAGAACAGTGGGGAAAAAACAAAGAGGACTATACTAAGCATTGCTAAAACAATAAAAAATTCCTTCTGGCTTCTTACTTAAAAAAACATCCCCAGATATCTGAGCATACTGTTCAACATTAACCCAATTCCTCAGGACAATCTACAGTTTAATACAAATGCCAAGCCATTACATTGAAGTCACTATGTGTCATTTAATTACTGTGTTTCTCATATTTTTATGAAGACATGAATTACTGAACTAAATTACTGGTTTTGGCACAACTCATTAGGAATGCTAAAATCTGCAGAATCAGAATAGAGACACCACTACTACAGGTTAAGGCACCATCACACCAAAGCCAATCCTTTATTTGTCGCAAAATGTGATTTGTGGGGCTTACTGGGGTAACCAGGTACACACCTCTATCTGGAGCAGAGCTTCTTCCCTTTGGCGCAGGACCTCCACATCCTCCTCACTGATCTCAGATAGGAATGCCTGCTGTTCATCTTCTTCCATCGTCTCTGCTGCCCCAACCAGGGGATCCTCACACAGCTCACCGACTTGTGTATGTTGACTCTGCACAGGTAAACACCACTCATACATAAGCATAAACACACAAAGAGTGCTGTTTTATAATATGTTGGCAAACTGCTTTCTGTCAACAATGACATATAACATACTGCAAAAAATCAGTAACACTGTATCCAGGTGATATTCTGATGCAAAACCCAGGAAATCATTGCCATCAGTGACAAAAATGCCTTTCTGTCTCCGATTAAAATGCATCTCAATTGTGTGTGTCTGTATGTGGAGGTGCGTGGGTTTTTTTTTCAGTTTAGTTAGACTTTTTCAGGCAGAACTCTAAATTACACCAAAGATCCAATATGTAGGAAATGGTCACTGAGAGAGCAGAGAGCTGATCTGCTAATTTTTCTAATTGCATATGTATGACACAAGATGCCTGGGGCAAGTTATTGTTTTTGCAATTCACCGGATGATTCACTGTATTCCATTTCCTCCATCTCAGAATTACCACAGCTAATAGACTACATCTCATTCCAGCACAATGACAGTCTGAGGAGCACTGTCTCCTCTGGGGTAACCACGCGCTAACAATGCTGTTATCATTGTACTATGGCAGCTAAATATCGACATATTTACCATAACCTGATAAAGTTATGTATATAATATATGGAGTTACGTGTAGATTTTCCCAACTCCTAGATATACCTGATTTTCTTTGGCTTGCATGACTCACGTGAGAAAAAAATGTTTTAAAAGGTTCTAAATAGTGTTGGGGATACAACACTAATCATTAATTTCTTTAGCAGGATGTTTTGTGTAAAACCACAGGTTAAAAGGCAAATCACCCATAGTGGGCTTTGCATGCTGAATTTGTTTGCCTGCTCTCTTTTTCAGTCTCAGCACTTCTGAAGCACTTTGCTGCACAAACCTGAAATTCAAACCAACATAGAAACACCAGCAGAGAAAACTGTACTGAAATAAAGTGAAACCCCTGCTGGATAACCTACATTTCCAAACCACATTCTGATGCACTGGAAGTTATCAAATATCTAGCATTTTACTAGCTAAGGATGATTTCCATGCAACAAATATAAAGCTAGACAAAAACAAAGTGATGAAAAAAGATATGTTTTGGGCTGATTTTTAAAATGGTTAACCAGAGATGTTTGCTGTAAGTCCAGTGATAGGCAGTTTCACAGTATGGGGCATAAACAATAAAAAGAACCTCTTTGCTGTTTAGTACTTGGAACAGAAGAAAATCCTGTCTTTGATGATATAACCTCTCATTTCTCACTAAACTCAAGTCAAGACCAAGACTTTGGAGGAGGCAAGACTGAATCGAGACCTGATATAATCTTACTTATCAAATGCATAGCAGTGGTCAATACAATGTGAATTAACTAATAGATTTTTGTTATTATTATTGTATATATTGTCTGCAATTATTTTGAGAGTATGAAAAACAATTTATCATTGTGACTGTGGTGGAAAGAAAGGTCTTGAGGTCTCCCTCTAAAATTACGAGTCTAGACCATGCTGCCCTTGTCTGAGTGTGATTCAAAATCAAGCTGGATTGCTTTCAATTCAAAGATGTGACAAAGTAAGTAAAAAAGTGGTCGTGTGATCGGTCTCAAAACCAAGACCGGCCTCGAGTACTATAGGCCAATGTATAGAATAGATAGATGACTGTAGCAGACAGTGGATGGTGGATCACTTCCAGCTAGATTAAAAGCTCAGAGGAAATATAATTGTTTCCTGTGGAAATATAATTATCTCCTCCTTTCTAAAGTGGTAAACACATATATCCACACACAGTATGCTGAATTTAGAAGACTTGCATTTGACTCTGAAACATAAAGATATAGGAGCATGTGTATAATTTAGGGAAAATCTTATGTTGGTTTATTGAACCAAGAGCCTCCCCTGCAGAACTGATTCTCTATAAATTGGAAGTCAGTTTGATGATACACACAGCGATCGCCAGCAATGATATACAACCACTTCCCTCTTTGATCTCCAAGAAAGGAGACTCAGAGAGAGCTCAGTAATCAGACAAGGTTCAAATAGTATCTGACTCTATACAACCCACTCCACCTGTGGTCTTAAACAGCACTGCTTGTTTTGCTTGTGAACTTTACATTTGGATTGTAATACAAATACCTATCATCTTTGATGATTCATGCTTCTGGTAGTGTCTAAGATGAACTGACAACAGAGAGGAAGCCATCAGGGAAGCAGCTACAAGTGACGGAATTGCACATGAAAGCAACAACTCCAGGCACTGCTCAGGCAGTGTGTGAAGTGAATAGAAAAAAAAGTGGGGGAGGCATCTGGATGAGAGTGTGGATCTGTATCTGTGTGCTGCCATGTCTGCATCACAGGTGCATGACAGTTGAGGAATTCTGATCTGCAATTTGGAGTGACATCCAAGACAGAAATGCCTTCATGTTGCTCTGGCATTCTACAACAGTATGCAATATCAAGTAGTCACGCTTGAAAAGATATGACCTTATGGATGTCAGTTCTCATGCACTTCAAAAACAGATGTCAGTGTTGTGGTCACTTACATTTATGTTGGTAATCTCAATAAAATCTCTTATTCATGTTAATCTCCTGGGTAACCTGGGTGTTTTTTTTTATTACAAAAGGCTCTTTGACTCTCCAAAATCTTTTTTTTGCATAGGTTCTCAGACACAATTAGGATGCATTTTGCAAAAATCTGAAAAGTGTGGCATGCTTTGTATTTGCCCCCCCCGCCCCGCCCCTTCCAGAGTCCATACTTTATAGGACTATCTTTTGCTACAATTACAGCTACAAGTCTTTTGGGGTATATCTCAAATAGCTTTGCACATCTAGGTTGTTGCCTTGCTGGGAAGTGAACCTCTTCCCCAGTCTCAAGTATTTTGCTGCCTCTAACTGGTTTTCCTCCAGGTATGCCCTGTATTTAGCTGCGTCCCATTAACTCTGACCAGCTTCCCTGTCCCTGCTGAAGAAATGCATCCCCACAGCATGATGCTGCCACCACCATGTTATACAGTGGGGATGGTGTGTTTAGGGTGATGTGCTGTGTTAGTTTTCTGCCACACATAGCTTTTTGCATTTAGTCCAAAAAGTTCAACTTTGGTCTCATCTGACCAGAGCACCTTCTTCCATATGTTTGCTGTGTCCCCTACATGGATTGTAGCAAACTGCAAACGGGAATGGCCTGTGGACATATTCTCCCACTTTAGCTATGGAGCTCTTCAGCTCCTCCCGATTGACCAAGGGCCTTTTGGCTGCTTCTCTAATTAGTGATCCCCTTGCCTGACCTGTCAGTTTAGGTAGACAGTCATGTCTTGGTAGGGTTGCAATTCTGCCATAATCCTTCCTTTTTCAGATGATATACTGAACTGTGCTCTGCGAGATGTTCTTGGGATATTTTTTTTAACCTAACCCTGTGCTTTACACTTCACCACAACTTTATCCCTGACCTGTCTGGTATATCCCTTGCTTTTCATGATGCTGTTTGTTCACTAATGTACTCTAACAAACCTCTAAGGCCTTCACAGAACAGCTGTAGTTATACTGAGAAGAAATTACACACAGGTGGACTCTATTTACTAATTAGGTGACTTTTAAAGGCAATTGGTTACACTTGATTTTATTTAGGGTTAACAGAGTATAGGGGGCAGAGTGAAAATGCACCCCACACTTTTCAGACTTTTATTTATTAAAAAAAATAGGAAAACTATGTATCATTTCCTTTTCACTTCACAATTACATGCTACTTTGTGTTGGTTTATCACTTAAAATCCCAATAAAATACATTTAAGTATGTGGGTGTAATGTGAAAAAAGGTTCAAATGGTATGAATACTTTTGCAAGACACTGTAATTAATAAAATATTATGGATTCTGATTGTACATTATTTTCTTTTTTAATTAGAAAGACATGGCTACTGACTCTACATAACTGTCTGACTCTATATAAATACTAAACTTTTTGCATCGGTTCTCAAACACAAATAGGACGTATTTTGCATTTTGCAATTATGTGAAAGATGCCACACACTCTAAATATGCCTCTCTTCTTTGCACATATACATATAAATGTTAGTGTGATAAGTGGTGCATCAGCACACAGAAAGCATGATGATATGCTGTTGCTGATTACTTATTCTTCTACTTTTACTAAAGTATGTGCAATTAGAAGTGGTGAGAATTTTTAAACATTTTTCTCCACTTTCCTTTACTCCACCTTCCAAACCAGACATACATTTGCAGCTGGATGCTCCCACCACCAGGATGCCACCCAAGAAAATGAATCTGAGACTACATGGGTCCCCCGAAACTGGGCACTTAAAAAGATGACATTTTGACAGGTGACATTTTCCCAAACCTCACTACTCTAGTATTGATGAATGTGTGCCCACTGTAGACTCAGATTTTTTTGCTCTTTGGTAAAAGGAATAAAAACCAATGTGGCCTGTTGTAGCCATGATGGTTCAATGTTTTATGTGGTCTGAGATTCCTTTTTGTTCACCGTTGTTTGTAAAGAGTGTTTATGTGTGTTACCATAGACTTTCTGTGAGTTCAATGTTCCTGTAGAACTGCTGGTTGTTGTTGTTGTTGTTTCTCTTGTTGTTGTTTAGAAAAATTATTTGCAAACTCTTGAAAATGTATGAGAATCTCAGGAGATCAGTAGCTTCTGAAATACTTAAATCAGCCTGTCTGGCACCAACAACCATAGGCCTCTCAAAGGAACCGAGATTATATTGGAACATAAAGTGAAGCTCTTGACCTGTATCCACATTGCACTCCTGCTGATGAATGAGCAGATATACAGGTATTCCTAATAAGCTTCATTGTGGCTTAATGGAGATAATCCAGTTTAACAGTCATTCACAACCAGGAAGAATGATAGAAGCAGAGCATAATAAGCCTTAGTGCCACTTTCTGCTTCACTTTTACCTCTGCTTCAAAGTGGTAAACCATGACTGATCCTTGATTCAATTCCTTGATAAAAGACTAAACCTTTGACATATGCTCCTTCTATACTCTTGATAACCTCACCTGTGACCAGTTAGACTGGTAATTGTGGAACCTTCCAGAACAGTGTTACGTGCATTTTTAGACTTTCAGTCTTATTTTGCCTCTTTCTATTGCCTACATTCTATTGTTTGTTATATTTAAAAAATATAATTAGGTTTGTATTTTTATCAGTTAAATAAAAGTTCATGTGATTTAACAAAGTGTAAATGATCATTTGTTTTATTTTTATTATTATTATTATTATTATTATTATTATTATTATTAATATTAACAACAACAACGATAATAATAATAATAATAATAATAATAATAATAATAATAATAATAATAATAATAAATTAATTATTATAATTTTACAATTTTTCTGTAAACCTAAAAATCAAATAATCACAAAATCACTTTCTAGATCCTTGTCTCTTCGGGGCCCTGTGGAATTCACCATGCTCCATCCCACCCATTAGTATGGCTCTGGATCACTTACCTGTTTTTTGTCTTTTTGTACTGGAGGAAGCAAGGCCCTTGAACGATCTGCGATTTTCTGATGCGAAAGAAAAATAACATCAGTATGTAGATTGAAGAACACCCAGCTGGAGAAGAATTTAAACTTTTTTTTTTTGCTGTACATGAAATATCTTGAGTGTATCATACATACATACATACATACATAGATATACAGGGGTTAGACAATGAAACTGAAACACCTGTCATTTTAGTGTGGGAGGTTTCATGGCTAAATTGGACCA
>JAOTRJ010000048.1:13326928-13337010 GCA_028564905.1 Leptodoras praelongus | reverse complement strand
TCTGGGTGCTGAACTGGCCTGTCTGCAGTCCAGACCTTTCGCCAATAGAACATCTGGTGCATCATGATATGAAAAATATCAAAATATCAAAAAGACCCAGGACTGTTGAGCAGCTACAATACTATATCAGACAAGAATGGGACAACGGTCTTATTATAAATAATAATTAAATGTGCCATGCCCTGTAAATTAATAAAGATATGTGTGCATTTATTTAATTATTTATTTCAGTGACATTACCGACTACATGAAATAATCTTTGAAGTTTAAACTGTCACTTTCACACCTGAGAATACAGAAAGCTTGGTGATTTGTTGAGGAGTATGAATGCTTATCCAACAAGCTCCAAATGCATCTTCACAGGGGTCTACACCTGAAACAGATGCACATATGAGACATCCATCTACTTTCACCACGACACTTAACCCTAACATGACTCCTGTTCAACATATTTTTGGAGGTGTCTCATAGCTCACGTTATGTAACTAGCTAGGTATTGTTAGATTTGTAAGCCCTTTCTATCCTGTACTTATTGTTTGTGTTACAGCATATTAATTTGCTTTGTATAAGATCAAGTATTGAGATGGATTATTGGAAGCAAAATTGGAAGCATACTGGATCCCAAGTTAGCCAACTAGCAAACTGTACATCTGTTTCAGGTACAGAACCCTGGGAAGATATATTTATAACATGTTGGATAAGCGTGGTCACTTTCCGAAGTAATTCAGGACAGCTTTTCCTCTCACTCTCCATGCCTGACATTCTAAGTCTTTTCAAGTGATTTTTGCTTGTGGTGGGGATCAGTGTTTGTTTGTTCTACACTGCAGCTACAAAAGTTCTTTATAATTATAGTCATGTTCTTTATAATTATAGTCTTTTTCTTATAATGTAGGATTATATTCAAATATATCTCTATGTTGTTGCAATTATTACAATTTCCCTATGCATTTTTTTTCTGACTGTTATAAGCTAATTGGCTAACAATTAGCATGTTATCAGAGGTTCAAATGCAAGAAGTATTATTTTCTAACATATCATTCAAGCCTTCCACACTAACTTAGCTTTATCAGTTGTTATGCAGTCCCATACAGTATGGTTAATCTATTGTTGTTGTTGTTGTTGTTGTTGTTGTTGCAATCTGAAACAAAATAGAATTTATATAGATGTAATGAGAATGCTGATTCACAACAATAGTAGTGTATATGAAATTCATTCTGTATTGGAGGCCATTTGGAACCAACCTCAAGAACTAACCTTTTTGTTTGATTAGATATGATACTTACCTACCTGACAGACCAGTTTGAATATATGGGCAAGCTACTTGATAACAAAAAGTGAGGTTGTAACAGTTCATGCAAGGCTACTTCTCTCTTTTCCATGGTGCAACACTGCTTAGAAATAAGTGGCTTGAATAATTGTATAGATTAGTTTGACAGAATGAAGAGGAAACCATCCAGGGTAAAATGGCATGGGTAAAATGTTTTTCCTGGTCAATACCACATGCTTTTTCTGACAAAGAGAGCAGACAAATTACAACCAGCTAATTTCCCCAAATCTCCAAAATTCCTCAATTCCTCAGAAAAATCTCATAAACATCTAAGGCAATCAAAATAAGGTTTGTCTTTTAAAATAAGTTTTGTCTTTTTCCTCATTGATCAAATGAAGAAAACCAGTAGAATTGACTGACAATTTTACTGCCTTCCTGTTTTGTGATTTTTGAGCAGTATAGCCTAGAGACAGTGTATAAGTTACATTAAGGATGTGCTGTGGGGTTAACTTGAATGTTAATGCAAAGAGTCTAAATTTTGCACATCAAATAATTATGAATCTCAGCAAGTCTTTGAACTTGAGGAACATTACATTTCATACAATTCCATTGTTCTAAGTCTAATTCCTGACATTCTTTCTGGTTGCACCCCGGTGAATAAATAGGTACAGTCTGCCAGTGTAGTGCCTCTAGTAGAAGCAAAATGATGAAGGTAACAATAATATACTAAATTCTGAAGTGTGCTGCATTAATGAGTATGAATTTTGTTATGTAATGCAAATGTGAGTGCTATTATAATGCTCAGTTGTGAGTTCCGCTGATATTTTATATGATGGAAAATACATCAAAGAACAAAAAAATATTTAGAATGTTGTGATAGTGTTGTAAACCTGTTCCAGTATATCACCAACCATAAGGTCAGACCATTCATTGATCAGGCCTGTTGTCTGCATTCATCTTAATTGGGAAAAGCACTTTGTATTCAGTCTGCATTTGAAAAGAGAGACTTTGACAAAGGTAAGTTAAAATGTCACTTTGCCATGGCAACAGTGAGGACAGTAGAATCATGCTGAGCCATGGAGATAAACATCCTTGCTGCTGGTCACCAAGAACTCACCACTTTCTTCATACATTATCAATATGAACTGACTTACATTGGTTCTGTGAATCCTTCTGTCTTCTGAATGCATTTACATTTAAGATTGATGTTTGGTGACATAAGAACAGTCTGCATCAGTGCTTCTTTCTCAGAACATTGCAACACTAAAAATATTAATCTTCTTTTACCTTGGCAAACCATGTGTTTATGGGCCTCACTTTGTGCAGGGGACACTGTCATTCTGGAACATGTTTGGGTCTCTTAGTTCTATTGAAGATAAATTCTAATTCTATAGCATACAAAGACACTCTAAACAAGTGAGTGCTTCCAAATTTGGCAGCAGTTAGCTAAGTTGTATGTTGGATTGAACGACTGGCTAATGCTATTCTCACTGTATATTTCCATGGTCCATGTTTTAACCTCAATATCCATGTGTTTATGCCTAAACTTTATGTTTAATACATCAATTATCTTGTCCTTGACCCAGTTTAAAATTCTCTGTTTACCTGTATTGACTTTGCATCCACTTCTTCCCCTTATGTCTGAGAGCAACAGAAAAGTTGTTCTATATAGTGGCTCAACACTGATGCACCCACAATTTGTCTTCTTTTGAACTCTGGTATGTCACCCATAATGTTGTGTGCATTGCAACATTTTGAGCAAAACTGTGCTCTTACCCTGCTAATTGAACCTTCACACTCTGCTCTTATCGGTGCAATGTGCAATTAATGAAGATTGGCCACCAGGCTGGCCAATTTATCCATGAAACCTCCCACACTAAAATGACAGGTGTTTCAGTATCGTTGTCTAACCCCTGTATTTGTTAAATCAGCAAGACAATAGGGATGTGCTTTGTCAAATACATTAAACATGCAAATATGTCATTGTGCTTGCTGTGCCTGTGCTTCATTAAGAAGACACATCTAGCCAGATAACTGATAGGCTCCTCTAATGTACATCTACATTGATGTAACCTACACATGTAGACACACACCTTTGCTGCACGGCAGTGGTGGCTCTGTCTTACTGATCAGAAGTTTGGGGGTTAAAGCTCCAGCATCATCAGTTTCAGTTCCTCAAGTAAGGCCTGCATGCAGAAGCACCGCATCATGGCTGACCCTGTACTGTGATCCCAACTTTTTAACAAGCTGGCATATGGAAAGAAGAGAATTTAATTGTGCTGTTATGTATATATGAGGAATAAAGGTTTCTTCTTCTTTTTCAAGAATCAGCATTGCAGGTGGACCATCCCTATCATGATGCCTCATTCATTTTACTGACACAGCTAAGGTCAAACACATGTCTCAAAAGAGTAAAAAGAACACAGCTTCACAGTAAAACAGTGCAGGTTTTACAAAAGAGGTTTCCTTGGAAAGATGTTGATTAAATTACACTGCAAGAATAATGCCATTGCTTACAAAGAAACGCACATATTCAAGGAGGTCTACACTCACCTAAACAATCTGATTTAAAAAACTCACTTGAATAACAGAATGGTGCTTCTTTCAATCTTTCCCTTTTTTGAGTGTTTCAGACCTTTTTTTTCCACTGATTTGAATGGCTGTTCACAAAATTATGGATGTGGAGAATGCAGTGGTCACTATGCTGTAACAAGGAGGCAATATATTTCAGTTAATCAGTTTATCATTACTTTACTATTTATCATTACTACCTTCTTCTTTTTCTGGGGATGGAACAATCACATTTATTTTGTGGACACAGAAATATGAGGTGACACTTAATGTCTCAGCTGCACCAAACTTAGGGACACTATCTTCTGTTATTGGCAGACACTCTATCTCTCTCTTTCTCTCTCTCTCTCTCCAACATTAAAACTGGACTATAAATTGATTCTTCAAATAAAAATCCCTGAACTTTGGAGACCACTTGAATGTTAAATCTGAGGACAAACTGACTCAGTAAGTCCTTAGTGCGTATGGCAGTCTCATATCAGATACACCGATGAATACCTAGACCATTTCTTACAATGATTCTCCAGTCATCAAGGGGAGATGACAGAACTCATGCAACCCTTCTCATACCTGTGCTATTATAAACTAAATCACCTTTTTTGGTGGTTGTCAGCCTATAGGCCAGATGGCTACCAGAAAAAGCAGGATGGTAAGATAATGTCTTGATGTTTACCTGTCTGCCAATGTCACTAACCTATACTTTGCTCTTCCCTTTCATGGTGTGTACAATTATCTGCAGTATCTTGATCATTTCCAAATAGTCAGGGAAACATGTAGAAGCTGACAGTACATGTCAAACCTTGGCTTCACCCCAAGCATTAATTATTCTCTTGCATGACCTTACTGTCTTTTCCCCCTTTTCACCATTCATGCTGATTGCTCCAGCTGGTGGTGAGTTTCACACTCTAACTAACATGGGCTCAGGCCACCCTTTACCTAATAAAAACTGTCATAGGTCTATCCTTTCACTGTCCACTCAGCCTATATGTGTTTTTATCTAGTCTCCTCAGGGACAGGATACTTTTAGTGGTGCATTGTATTGGCCTGTTCCATGCATTGGGGTCATAATTAAATATCTCACATGAAAATATCTCACCCAAAAAATGGGTGGAGGACCTCCTCAAAACGCCATGTATGTAATGATATGATAGTGCCTCTGTCTTTGACAGCAATGTCTTGCTGTTCACACTTTCTTCTTCACACTTTCTTCTCTGTGAGTTGTGACTATCCAGATCACTTTTGTGCTCTTACTTCCCTCTAACTGGACACTTATGTCCCTCACCAGCCATGAGATCTTCATCATGGCAGAGACCAAATGATTAATCATTAAAACTAACTAGCCTGTCCCCCTCAGTGGTAAAAGGCCATTTTTTTTCCAGTCACAGGCCATTCATACAGTGAATGTATTTGAAGCTATACAAATTAAAAAACAACAACAACCTGTTACATTTTACACATCCACTCAATGCCGTAAGTGAACATAGCTCATACTTGTATGACCATAAATACAACCACTCAACTTAGTGAAAAACTTTTTCTGTTGTTTTCAATTCGTTACCCTATCATTATGATTATGATGACACAGGAGAAGCACCATCTATCTAAGGTCTCGCATTATGCTACTTTGGCCAGCAGAAGCAGGTGAACCATTTCACACACTGAAGTGGCAACATCTTCACAATATGGCATTTCTCAACCTCTCAAATTTCTCAAATTTTCTCTTTAGCTTGTATGCAGAAGCTTCCATGTACACAGTTGACTCTGTTTGTTCACAAAAAACAAAGAGAAAAGAATATGTATTCATATACAGTATGCTTGTCATTGCTATAAGCTTCAGAATGGAATGGGTTACTATTCACAATCTGTTTATTACTGAGCTTTTTACCCATTCATAATTATTACCCATCATGAGTCCTTGGTTGGTCTGAAGAATCTTCCTTTGGACCATGATTCCATTAGCAGAATGGGGTGCATGAGTGTTGGCAGTTGAGTTGAGCCTGTTACTCTTGCCTACATACAACCACAGTCTCCATGATGACAAGTAAGGTGTTATCCTCTTGATTGACACATAGTAAATGACTATCAAACACCTAGTAATCTACAAACCCCCATTTCCAAAAGAGTTGTGGCACTTTCTGTAATCTGTAATTTTTTTATTCACTTGAACCCTTTTTAACAGACAAAAAGACAAAGAAAATATTTACGTATACACAAATTTAGTGTTTTCAATGATAAAACTTAATTTTACTTCTTGAATATAAACAAATGTAATAATTGACGCCTGCAATACACTCAAAAAAGCTGGAACATAGGCATGTTGTTCACTGGGTCACATCACATTTTCTTTTAATTATACTGTTTAATTTTTTCAGAATTTAATTGAATTGGAAATTGAACTGTTACAGTTTTGCAAGTGGAATTTTTGCCCATTTTTGTAAAAGACTTGATAAAGTCTATATAAAAGACTTGATGACAGATTAAAGGGTTTTGCCTTTTTTTTGTTGATAACAGTTTGGATGGTCTTTTTCACATTGGAACGTAGAATACAATGTCCAGTTTTCCCAAAAATTAGCTGAAACATGGACTCATCTTCCTCTTTGCCTAATACAATTTCAGGTTGCTTTTATTGATGCATGTGTAGACTATTTTATGTGACAGTGATTTTCCAAAGTACTCCTGAGCCATATTACTATGTCCATCACTGTAGCATGACAGATTCTCAAATAATACCACCTAAGGACTTGATGGTCACACACATTCAGCAGCAGTTTCCACCCTTTGCGTTTTATGCATCAAGATGTCCCCCAACTCCCTGAATCTTTTCATGATATTAGGAACTGTAGATGGTGTAAGACCTAGATTCTTTGCAATCAAAGACATTATTTGAACTAACAATTTTCTCATGAAGTTTAGCACAAAGTGGTGAACTATGGCCCATCATTGCTCTCAAAGACTAAGCCTTTGGTGGATGCTCCTTTTATTCTTAAATTTAATGACCTTACCTGTTACCAGTTAAACTGCTAATTGTAAAGCCTTCCAGAACAGTGTTATTTGTATCACTTGTCTTATTTTTCCTCTAACTTTTTTGAGTATGTTGAAAGCATTAATTTTTTAATTTGTTTATAGTTAACAAATAAATGTAAGATCATCACTGAAAACACTGAAGAACATTGCCTTGTCATATTATTTGTTAAATAAAGGTTCAAGTGAATTAATAAAAAAATTTTTTTTTTATAAGAGAGCATCACAATTTTTCTGGAAATGGGGTTTGTAGACCTCCTCTCATCACAATTGCAATTATGTCCTATAATGAACCTTGTAAAAAATGGCCCAGGCTTCATAATATTTTTTCTTAGATGAAAAATAGACAAAAGCCATCTGTGTGTAAGAATCACAATGCTTCCCCACCATAAAGAAAATGGTCACAGCTCAAACACATTACAATGAGTGAAAGCCTACTATGTAAATGATCACACTATTCTTTCATCAATAGCATCTTACAGGTAGTCATTCTCACTTCTTTAACATCATTTATTCTTTTAATTCACATAACCAAATTTATGTAAATATCCCCATATCTCGATGTTATCAACCAGCAGCAAACAGAGAAATATAGCTCCAAGGATCAAAGAGTTTAATGCTTTGCTTTGTATGCTTCATGGTTCAGTTCAAACCAAATAATTGTAAAACAATGATAAAGAATTCAGGTTTGTTGAGATTTTTTATTAATGAGCAACTACTTTTTTTAGCTTTCATAATTAGAAAAATATACTATAACATTTAAGGATTTACTCCAGTTGTTGAAGGATTGACTAAACATTTTACAGGAGATGATGCACTGCAATTCATGATAAATTATAGGGAATTTTACCTGTCTTGATGCCACGATGTCACTGGGCAGCAAGCTTCTAATTGGTGATGCAGTTGTATGCCTCAGTGTCCTCTGTGACCCTGTTATATTGCTCAGGGTCATGAAGGATGCAAATCTCAAGTAAATAATATCTGTACCTTCAAATTCAAGTAGTAATATGTTCAATTTATTTATACTTTCATTATAGCATATAATATTATTTATTATTTTTATTTAAGAACACTGCAGAAACAGTGAGAGAGAGAGAGAGAGAGAGAGAGAGAGAGAGAGAGAGAGAGAATTTGGGGTATAATAGAATTTGTTCATATTTTGGTTCTCATTTTTTCCCCTAGTTTGGTTACCTGCCAGTTCCTATATCGAATAAATCGATATACACCACAATAGGTGTCAGAGGTCTCATAAACTATTTGACTTTATCTCAAAGTCATTTTGTCTTTAGGTACTACTATGGCACTTGCAAAGAGCTAAATAAAAGATGTATAAAGGCAGCATCCAACGGTGCAAGCTGACTTGTGAACATCTGCTTCCTCTTTCTAAGCTGAGGACTGGGGCAGATTCCTGGGGCAGGTTGACTAAGAGGCTCTGCCACTGTTATATTAGGGCAACTACATCAGAGCACAGCTGAATCAGACTGCAGTCTCAATCAAAAGGGTCAGATCAAACCTTATCTGACTGCTCAGATCCACAAAAGGTTATACCCTTTTACTGACCTTTCCCATCTTTCATCCCACTTTCTTATTTAAAGTCTAAAAACTTCAAAGAGCTTTGTAACAATATGAAACCTAGTCTACACACGTTTAGTTCTTTCATTTAAAAGCACTGATCATGTGCACTGCTTTATTGTCTTCATTTTATGCTACACAGCATCACTGTTAACATCACTGTTTCTGGGGGTAAGAGTAGTAGGGCAAACATCTGCCTTTATTATAAATTCGTCTGGTGCATGAAAGTTGACAACCATATTTAATTTTGTATTAGCTCTAAGACTTTGTTGCTCAGTGATTATTCACTTTGTGCAATGACATTTTTTTAATTTGATTATCTATTTTATAACAAATATAATTACTTCTAAAATAAAAGAGAAACCACTCTAATTTGTTTGTGTGAAACATGGTTAAAGGCAGTGTGCATGTACACTACATTAAGATGAGAAGTTAGCCCTAGGGCAGAATGTCACAGGAGGCCATAAGTGCAAAGGCACCATGGACTTGGGTGCTGGATATCTACCCAGTGTGCTACTCTAACGAGATGTGTTAATCCTTGGCAGTATCAGAGAATTTTGGGTGTGATCACAATACATAAAGAATGCTGTGTTACACCAAGCAAGTGATGAAATTTATTGACATTTATTTCTTTTTTCATTAGTTTTGTTGTTGAGTATACCACTGTGAACAAACACACCAAGCACTAAGAACCCCTGACTGCTAACAACATCTAACTTCGGCAGCTGAGAAAGGGAAATTAACTGCTAGGGATGACTTCCTGTTTCAACTCACCAGCTTTTACATTAGTGAAAGCTAGCAGCAACATAATGCAATATCATGCAGTGCTGCCCGCTCAAAAACCTGGATGTGAGGAATGTTGATGAGCACATGTCCCTCAGCTTAAAGGGAAGTAGAAAGACATCTATTGTGTGTATGTGGCCTGTATTTTGTCTGTCAGAGCAGCAAGTTTCTATGATTTGTTGCCAGTGCTGAGGATGTCAGCAGGTGTGATGAGATTCCAACAAGATTTTCAATGCCACAAGCAACTGAATGGCTAAACATGTAGGTTCCAGTTAGTAAGAAATCTTGATGCTGGTGGAACATTGTGCTTCCCAGGTGGCAAAGCAAATGAGCTAATGAGAGAGAAATTTCACTACAAAGTTTCTTCAAAGCAACACAGTGTTTTTTTCCTACCACTGGTGTTTGCCTTGTGTTGTGGTGGTGGAGGATCATAAAAAAATGAACAAAAAATAGAGGCAGACTTTCAGGCATGCCAGACATAATTTGTGACATAATTTATTTTGGCATAATCAGCAGGTACCCTTACCACACAGCACAGCAATGATTCACAGTGGAGGAAATTCCAGTGTCACTTGCACGACAAGTCCTTCAGTAATTAATACAATAGATACTGAAAACAGGACATCGTTACTGTTTTCAAATTGTTTGCCAGGAGTTGCCTCTTTTGGCATCTTGAACCTTACTTTCTCAAATATTACTGTTATATTTTTACCCGCTTTTCCTCATTCAGTTTTATCAGTGCTATCATTTGGTTGTAATGTTTCCCCTTTTTTATTCTGTATGTTCATTTTCTACTCCGGTTTCCTCCCACAGTCCAAAGACATGCAGGTAGGTGAATTGGTGATGGGAAAATTGGCCCTTAGTGTGT
>JAOTRJ010000048.1:13171013-13182123 GCA_028564905.1 Leptodoras praelongus | reverse complement strand
AGACATGCAGGTAGGTGAATTGGTGATGGGAAAAATTGGCCCTTAGTGTGTGAATGCGAGTGTGAGTGTGTGTGTGTGTGGGCCCTGTGATGGATTGGCGCCCTGTCTGGGGTTGGTTCCTGCCCTTGCGCTCAGAGTTGCCGGCTGGGCACCGGCTCCCCCATGGCCCCGTAACTGGGAATAAGCGGTACAGATAATGACTGACTGACTGACTGTTAACCCATATCTGTATGCCTTGTACTGCTTGCATTGGCCTATTTAGATAATAGATTTCATGAATGAGTAGTTTGAAAATCATGCTGATTTTTTCCTATATGATCCTAGCCAGCAAGATTCTGCTTACAAAACAGAACATTAAAATGATGCCCACTGCTTAAGAAGGATGAATGTGAATCCTTTTGGAAAAGAGCAGTTTGTGTTATAGCAATGTCAGGGTTGACAGTTTTCTTCTTGAGATGCACAGCTGAAGCAGATTGTGTGTCCAGGCTATTGGTTTTCTATTTGTATTTGCCCTGTAGACAAGTAGCTCATATGCACAGACCACCATCATAGTTTGTATAAATTAGTACTCCCAGAATATATATATGCCATTTATCACTGTCTATTTAAGAGAAAGGATTGTTGAATGTTGCCTCATTGTTCACTTAACCTTTTTGATAAAAGTGAAATATTAAAGTTGATTGATGTCTTTTAATTTTTTTTTCAATAAAAACTATTTAGTTTTTATCTTTAGTTCATGTCATTTGACATATCGATTAGAGTTTTCACAGTATAGACATAAATTGAGAAATAGAAATTAAAAAGAAATAAATTAAGAAAGAATTGTTAAAAAACAAACCCAAATGTTTACTGGTTTCTTTTTCTTCTATTTTTAATTAAAATACAAAACAATACAGCTACTACAAGTCATTTAACATTTCACATGGAAAGTCGGAGAGACAAGGTGACAGTTTTTGCACAGTAAAATTTAAGCAACTCTTATTTTCTCAGCCAGTCTAATAAACAAATGAGTTTGTTGACATTTTGGGGCAACAGAGAAACTCGCTTCTTGCTCACAATGTCATCAGCCACAGCAAAGAGTCTCTCACACGGGACTGTAGTAGCTGGAGTGCCAAGGAACTTTGTGGTGAATAATTACAACTGTGGGAAGCTAGCGGAACACCCATTCCACCACTCACGTGGGTCGCTGGTGACAACAACTTGTGGTTCTGCCATATATCATAGAATTTCATCACACACTGCACCTCTACAAGGTGTACGTCCATTGTCATATTCATCATCTAAATCTGAAGTGTCGACTTCCAGCAGGCTCTTCTTCACGACTTGCTGGTCACTAACCCTGGCAGCATTTTCTTGTCCATGGACATTTGTATCAGTTGCAGTCATCAGCAGAACTGCAGTGTTAAGCAGTTGACCTATAGACATCCACAGTTCATCCCTCTCCGGTCGAGGAAGAAACATTTTTAATCTTGGATCAGTTGCCGAAGTGTACTTCAGCCACTCTCACTGGTTATTAATACGTGTCTGAAAGTCATCTTTAAAGGCTTGTTTGAATTTCACAACCCACTGTAGATCATCTAATGGTGTCATTAACTTCAACAGGTTGTGTGGAGTCGGCAAAACCACTGAACAAATCAGAGGAATTTGGACAGGTTTTTGTGCCACTGTGAAAATCCTCAAATCCTCCAGTCCTTCACTGGTTTTAAATGACTGTCAAAACATCAAGTGAGAGATAATCTGGTCATTTGCAAATAATTAAAAATCAAATTATAGACCAGCAATGGCACATATTGAAATATTGGAAAAGTTGCAATTTGCACTAATTTTTCAGTCTTTGCAGTGCTTTCAAAACCAAAGCATCACTGTAATGTGGGGGAGGCATGGCATGGATGTAGAAAGAAGCCAAAGAGT
Source organism: Leptodoras praelongus (assembly GCA_028564905.1). NCBI lineage: Eukaryota > Metazoa > Chordata > Actinopteri > Siluriformes > Doradidae > Leptodoras > Leptodoras praelongus. Next base: position 13,180,212 of record JAOTRJ010000048.1, on the reverse strand, counting down.
GCTTAATTTTAAAACAAAGTTTATGTACAGCAACACAAATCACACTCATAGGCTAGCAAACACTATACTATCACTACTATACTAACCCTTTCAATGATTCACACAGTGAAACGTCCCTGTGCAGTTAAAGGAAATTATAATCATTGTTGCAACACTGCTTGAGCAATCAAATTAGTGGACTAGAACTAACTGTTGTATAAATACTGTTTATTGATTTCAAACAGCATTCTTCCTGCAAGGAACTTTTTCATATTGCCCTTACCCTGATTGAAATGCTAAGTGTTCAACTGCAAATTATTTACAGCGTGTTTGGAAAGTATTCAGACCCCTTTGATTTTTGCATGTTACTATAGATTTCATTTAAAATGGATTCAATTCTTTTTCTCGGTCACTAACAATCTCACTCACTTACTCATGCTTAGTACCTGGAGATTTTCCATGAAGGGGTGCTGTTTTGCTTTGCATCCAATGATACTGTGTCCAATGATACTGTGATCTACACGAAATAACCCATACTGAAAAACAGAAAATGTGTTAGTAGAAATGTTTACAAATTGCTTGAAAATCAAAAAATAAAATCAAGGAATGTTCAGATCTCTTGCATGTTCATATAAGTATTCAGACCCCTGGCTTATGCCCCCAATTGAGCTCAGATGTTTCCTGTTTCCTTTGATTATCTTGAAATGTCAGATGCGCTGGGAGATGACAAAGAAGCCAGTAGCCATTCTAAAAGAGTGTGTTATCTTTTGTGCAGTGATGATGCAAAGAAGTTGAGGTAAAGAATCTCTGCTGACACCGTCTTCTTCTTTATAAAGGAATTTATTAATACAAATATAAAAAAATAACAGAATCAGTATCGAAGTATCGTTTACAAGCCCCGGGAGCGCTTGGAGAGTGCGTAGAAGCCAGATTTACACTCTGAAGAATACACGGTGGACGTTGGGTTCTTATAGGCCGGAAAAGGACTTGTAATGTCCTCCATGTATAGATTCTCCTTTTTTCAAAATCACAACCATATGGGCCTTACATTTGAGTAACCAAGAGGCCCCAAACTCAGGAAGTACCAGAGGGCCTCAGGCACTCCAGATGTCATGACCAAGATTATGATTAGCTACCAGAGAGGCCTCAGACAGCTAAAGGACACAAAGCTCAGATACTACACCTGCCAGAAGGACAACCATCTCAGAAACACTTCATCAATAATGCTTTTATGGTCATTAGAAGTTATGGTTGTCACAAGTATGCATGAGTGCAAGAAGCAAAAGTTCCCTGTTTTGATGAGAACAAACCTGATCCTTTTGGCTGATCTTCAAGCACTACATCTGGCAAAAACTAGGTACTGCACATCAACTGTCTAATCCCTACAGTGAAGCATGGTGGTAGCAGCTTCTTGATACTGTTCACAGATGCTCCCCATCCTTTGAGATTAAGCATGACCAGATATCCCATATCTGATGATGAGAGTTCCCAAATACAGGTATGCAAATCTATACACTTACTCTAAGGACTCTAACTGATGCCAATGGTGCTTTAGCAAAGTACTGAATGAAGCACCTGAATACTTATCTAAATAACAAATATTGATGTTTAATAAATTTGGTAAATTATCTAAAAATGTGCTCTTGCTGTCATTAAGGGTTATTCTTTTGTGTATTAGCAGCAAAAAGTTAATTTAATCAATTTTAAATAAAATCCTCAACAGTAAAATGGGCAAAAACCATTGAGGTCTGATACTTTCTAAACTCTCTATATGTATTATATGTAATTGATTTAAATGATTATCAATTTAAATTATTGTCTTTTTATTGTAGTTTTAATCTAAAATAATACACAGATATTGTAAAAGCCTCAACGTTTCTCAACTTTTTTTTTCCTGTGTTTTGTCAAATCAGTGTCTCCAGTGTAATACACATAAAGGATTTTATTGAGATTTGTACACATGCAGCAGTGGAGATGAAAAATGGTACATTTAGATACAATATAGTATTTTGTCGAAAGTTATAATGTGAACATTGATGGCAATGAGCATCATTTATAAAGCAAATGTATAAACAAAGGACAGGCTGGTCTGTTCATATCTATAAGCCATAAGCCAATGCTTCTCGCACTTATAAAGGAAAGGATTTTTAACGACTGGCATAATTTTCCAGCGGGTGACAGATAGCTTTGAAATGTGTTCCATTCAGCCACGGCACCTATGTGCAATTTGTCTCAGCATGTCAGCCAGGACACTTGACACAAAAAAGTAGCAGTTTCTCTGTGTGATGTGCTTACTGTCCATGCTCACCAGTGTACAGTGTAGATCTTTTTTTCACCATTTTTGTGATACCATTTTCTGTTCACCTCAATTTACACCAAATTTTGATCTGTAATTTGTCTTCCCATTTTGACCTTTTTTCAAGGCTTTTTCACTGTTAAACATTTTTTAAGCATTGAAGTGAGTCAGAATAATTTCCACTTCTGCCTATCTGCCTTTTCTTTCACCATTTAGTATTTATTTCAAGTTTGTAAGCTTTACCCTTTACCTGTTTTGTGGGTGTCAGTAAATCCAAATGAACCATGTCAGTATGAACTGACACTGTGTTCTACATACATGCAAGTACAAAAAAAGTCAACATTGCAGAAACGTGAGTAAATCTGGTGGAAATTCTTTTGGCTTGCACAAATGTTTACACAAAACAGTTAAAAGGTAAATGAGGCCCATTGTCACAATACATATACGTCATACACCAACAAATTGTTGATGCAACACTGAAAACAGCTTTATGAAATACAGTGGGATCAGTCATTTTTATTTAATGTTTACAAAAGTAGATACATAACAAGTGACAAAACGTAAATCAGATAATGGCATAAAGAAAAATATTGTGCTAATATTTACTATGCAGTTTGATGTACATGAACATTGTTTTTATGTACTCTATAACTGGTATATTTCTGGGAAAACCTATTATGATACAGTTACCAATGACACATTACTCTTCTTAATACCCCAATAAATTTCTTAGATAGTTTTAAATCTATGGAATGTGCTTGTATTTGGTATATACTGTATGTGGTGACCTTTGCTGGTGGTTACATGTCTGCTTCCCCACCAATGTTCCTCTCAACAGGATACATTCTGAGTGAAATTTCAGTGCATTTGATTTCCTCACTATGATATACCAATGAATCTTGTTACTATGACCAATCATTAATAACATTACATATAAAAAAAATAGCTTTACCATGTTTCAGTCTAAAAACTAAAATAAATGGGTGTCCAAAAGCAGTTAATAGGATTGACAAAGGTTGGCATGGTTACTGGAGATATTTTTTTTCCATTCTTAATACATAACACACTATTTGAGCATTTTTGTTAGAATAAACAAAAAAACCTCTTTTCAACATCTCTGAACCTAACATACCAAGTGCCTTGTTGATATTAATTAAATGGATATTTCTACATAGAACCTGGATGGATGAATAGCTCATGTGATGGAGGGAACAGATAAGGTTAAAGGATACACGATTTGATTACAATTTTACCAGGAGGCACTTACAGAACCTCAGGCTACCTCTGAACTGGAAAAGACACAAACATCTGCTTAGTGCACAGCTATGATACACAGAAAATGAAAGAGGTCTGTGTAATTATGAATAAGTACAGTGATTGACTTCAGTCTGCCTTTTGACGTAGATGTGCATCTGTATTTAGCATCCTTACATGATTGTTTCAGTGAGACTAATGTTCCATGTTCATTTTGGCAAAATTCTGAGAGCTTAAAGTGTTTAGTCTCAAATGTGACCGGTATTATGTGAATGAGATTCACTTTCCATTATCATGGGTGGCTCACCCAGCAGCAAGTCATCTTCACCCAGTGTGGAGCTAAGTTCTGAGTTCACAAAATTTGGGATGTTGAAATGAGCCAGAAAAGCTGCTTCATTATCTTCCATCATCTCTAGCTGTGTACTCTGGCCAAGTAAGTCACCAGTTTTCACCTGGCCACTCAACTCACTGCTGTTTGATTGTGTCAGAGCTCTACGGGCTTGGCTCAGTGACCGCTGTCCTGCCTGCTCGTCTTCATTAATGTAGCAGTTAAAGAGAAAGCGAGATTCCTCCAGTAAGGGTCGAGGTAAACCAGCTCTGCTGTGGTCTGGCTCCCGGGGCCGGCCTAGTTCCTCAACACAGCTAGTCAGGTGCACGCAATCCTCACATGGTTCAGCACTCCTGTGTGAGAAAAGATTTGGGGGTTAGCTATTTCACAGCTACTTTTTATTTGCTGTTCAGTAAAATGGACTTATATTGAAAATGGTATGTCGTAAAATAGAAATGGGCTTAAGTAAGTTATACTGCTATTATATGTCATGAATCTACACAAAATAGCCCATAATACTGAACTGAAAATGGTCTATATGGTTTGCAAAATTATTTATATATTTACATGTCTACATTAAGACATTCATTTCATTTGGCAGATTTGGCAGATTTTATCCAATGTGACTTATAAGTAAGAAAAATACAGTTCACACAGATATGCATTACAAAAGCAAACATGAAGTGCCACACAAGTATCTTTCCATCTTTGGAACAGCATAAGATACTAGAAGGAAGTAAAACATGAAACACTTTGTGCTATACCCGGAGCTCCCAGATACCATAACTTACTGTCCACTTTATTAGGAACACATGTACGTTGATGCAGTTATCTAATCAGCCAATCATGTGGCAACAGCACAATGCATAAGGTTATGCATATAAAGGTCAACAGGTTATGTTAACATCAAACATCAGAATGAAGATAAAGTCTCATCTCTGGGTGTTGGTACCAGGCCAACAAGGCATTTCTCCCCACAGAACTGTCACTCACTCTTTTTTTTGTTAGTTTGTTTTTCACACCATTCTGTGTAATCTCTGGAGACTTGCTTGTGTGAAAATCCCAGGAGATCAGCAGTTTATGAAATACTCAAACCAAACCTTCTGGTACCAACATCCATGTCATGATCAAAGTCACAGAAATCACACTTTTTCTTCATTCTGCTGTTTGATGTTAACATTACCTGAAGTTTACCTGATTTAATGCATTGCACTATTGCTGCATGATTGACTGATTAGATAACTGCATGAAAGTACCGGTGTTCCTAATAAAGTGGACAGTGAGTGTATGTGCACACTTAATGTTTCTTAGTAGGTTGAAAGGTTTATGTGTGTGATATAATAAATTATCATTCCAATATTTACTATAGTTCATACATGATGTATGTTATGCATAATCTAAGGCTAATAAACAGATAAAAACAAAATATGTAGTAATTAAATCTAATAAAACTCTATCATTTACTATTTATTTAACTGTTCACTGGAAGTTGAATTATAAAGAGTATAAGAGTTTTGCAGTTTGCAAGGTTTAAACTACCCAGCACAGTACAACACTGCTGTGCATACATTGCAGCTCAGTAATGAGCATAGCTCTTGAGCAAATATGCAAGTACAAATCCCATATCCAGAAATGTTGGGATACTTTCTTAAAATGCAATCTGTAATTTGTTAAATCACCTGAAGCTTTATTTAACAGACAAAATGAGAAAATCAGTCATTTTCAGTGTTTTCAATGAACTTAATTCTGTTTGTTAAATATAAACAAATTTAGACATTTATAGCTGTAGCACACTCAAAAATGTTGGAACAGAGGCATGTTTACCATGGGGTCACATGAACCTTTCTTTTAATTATACTTTTTAATCACTTGGGAATTGAAGATACTAATTATTGCCATTTTGAAAGTGGAATGTTTGCCCATTCTTGCTGTGTACTAGATTTGAGCTGCTCAACAGTCCATGGTTGCCGTTGTCTGCTTCTCCTCTTCATGATGTGCCATACATTTTCAGTAGATCTGGACTGCAGGCAGGCCTGTCAAGCCACACTGTTGTAACTCATGCAGAATGAGGCCTGGCATTGTCCTGCTGAAATAGACATGAAGTTCCCTGGAAAAGACATCATTTTGACGCCAGGATGTTTCTCCAAACTCTTTGGTTAAGTGAAAATGATTTTCCAATGTACTCCGGAGTGTCCATCACAGTAGCATTGTTTCTCAAACAATACCACCTGAGGGCTCAATAGTCATACAAATTCAGCAAGAGTTTCCTCCTTTAGTCTTCATTTAATGAGAGAGCCCAACAGTATGACAGTAGATGAATCATAGGTTTTAGAGTACGATTCTGAGACAAAAATGACAAAGTGCTGAATGGCACAATGCAACATGACCTCACCCAAAGAAAGATTGCATGAGCTGTTCATTCTCTTTTTATAATTCTCAAGGGATCATCCATAAAGAATTACTTCCAAGGCCAAATGGTAAATGGAACATTTTTGGACAGATTTGAGGAAGAGGGTTATGCATGTGCACCATCAGATCACCTCTTCATGGATTCTCCATCATGTCAATGCACTGAGTCACACTTTACTTCACACAAAAACATTCCAGTCCTTCCACACCCATCCTATAGCCCTGACTTGGTTCTGTGTGTGATTTATTCTTATTTCCCAAGATTAAAACACATAGCGCTCCCGAGTGGCGCAACGACAACGCATTTGCCTTATCATCTGGAGATCGCTAGTTCGAATCCGGGTGATGCTGTAGCTGCCCGTAGCCGGAAGCACAGAGAGCAAAATTGGCCATGCTCTCAGGGAGGGTGGGGCAGCATACGTTCTCCCTCCATGTCAATCAGCACGACACTGTCCAATCACGGGCGTCTGTGAGCTCATGCATACAAGAGGTGGGTGGGAGCGCTCTCCTCTGAGCGCGCTACACCACTCCCGAAAGTTGCATGACCAGCAGCTTGAAAAGAGGCTCAAAATCCACTTGAAAAGAGGCGACGGCTTGCGTCAGGTGTATCAGAGGAAGCACGCGATAGGTTCGCCCTCCCGGACTGGCAGTTCGTTGTGTGACAAGGGGGGAAAGCACTGATAGGTGGGAATTGGAGACAACTAAATTAAGGAGAACAATTGGGGGAAAAAATTTTCATTCTTATTACTTTCCGGACAGACCTTGTACAGTATATACAAACCCCAATTCCAGAAAAGTTTGGACACTCTCTAACAATGCAATAAAAACTGAAGCTTTTCAATTTGCATTTTTACTGAACAGACAAAAGGTCTTTTCTTTGATGGAATTGTATTTGTTAAATATAAACAAATTTATAAATTACACTCACACCAAAGGGCAATTTAGTACTTCCAGTTTGCTGACTACATGTCTTTGGATTGTGGGAAGAAACTGGACTTCCCACACAGAAAGAACATGCAAACTACTCACAGAAAGGACCAGGCTGCTCAACTGGGAATAAAGCTTAAGCCCTTTTTGCAATGCATCTCTACCCACTGTGCTGCACTCTCTCAGCTCAATTAAGATCAAACAAGTTTGCTTTATTAACATGGCCAGGATGCATTGTCAAAGCACACTTCGGGGACAGGCTAGATAGGGACAAATATGGAAAAAAAAATTCACACATGTCTTAATATCCTCATGATTCCACCCTCAAAGAGGTAAAGAAGGATAGCAATAAATAGGACAGTTTGTCACTATCACTCTGCTTGTCCTCTGCTTTTCATATGAAACCCTTATATATAAAAGAAAATGGGGGGAAGAATCTGGTAGCAGAATCTCGTAACATTTTAAGACAATATCAATGGAACAAACAGGGCATGACAGACAGCATCACAGGCAAATGAACAAAGACCACAAGATGGGAGTAGGTGATAAAGTGCAAGGAGAAGGGAGAGAGAGAGAGAGAGAATGCAATGCCACCCACAAGAAAGAAAGCATCCATGTAGGCAGTGCAAAAGAGAAAGGACAGATCCAGAGGTGAGCTATGCTTATACTGCAGTGGATAAACGTCATGCCATCATGATATAAGCAGGGTAATTAGCTGTGTGTACTGAAGTGAAGTGCAATAAATTTAAGAACAGAAAAGGTAAACAGTGCAAAATCAATCTTAAAGATAAGGAATATCATAACCTTTGAATGTGTGTGATCATATTTCTTTATTATAAAGGTAGATATAACCTCCCCAACCTACTGATCTGAGCTCCTTTAAAAAAAAGACAAGCCCCAGGCAAACTTGACTTAGCCCCTCATATCTGCAATAGCTAGAAATTGCCTTGGGCTATTTCCAGCTTCCCAGTCTTTGTAAAATCTTTTAGTAAGCATTAAAACTAGACATATCACATAGCCTTACGGAATATGACCATCAAATAAAGTGAGAGAAAGAGCAAGAATGAAGTGATAAGCATAATTAAGCAAATTGCTTAAGCAGTACATGAGATATTGAAATGTTAGTAGCAGTGTGGATGAAATTTCCCACAATTTGGTGTGCAATGTGGTGTAAAATGCCATGGAGTTTCAGCATTTACATCACAACATAGTGTATCAAATTGATAGTTTTTGAACATTATTTACTAGGTGGCACTACTCCACAAATTAACTGTAATGAGCTAGGGTAATGTACCCCCTAGAGGCCAAGTTGCCATAAAAAGGCCATAATTGTAGGCAAAACAGTTTTCAAGCTATTGCTCAAAAAGTGCTTTGGGCCTACCTCACTTCAGAGGGCACCAGCACGAATGGCAACACACACCTAGGCACACAAACCTTATATTCTGTATTACACATGTGGGGCTACGACAAAAGTTTCATGTGAATTGGTGAAGATTATCATCATTGGTGAAAAGAAAAACAACAGAAGAAGCAGACTCAGAAGAAGAAGTCATTTATCCAAGTACAAGTCAAGTCTAGAGTCTCTTATAGTCTTCTGTACACATGCGCATGAGTAAACTTACACATGATAATAAAGGAAGGAATGATGGTCATCTAGTTAGACATGTCCTTAATGTTAATGCGTCAAAAGAAAAATAAGAAAAAAATAAAGATAAAAAAGAATAAAATAAGGATTTAGTCCCAAATCTTTATTCCGAGTCAAGTGTCAAGTCATTTGAGGATAACTCCAAGTTAACTGGATAATAATTACTCTGGACATTTCCCCTCCATGCCAACAGAGGGCATCAAGGTCTAGAACAGCCTAGTCTAATCACACCCACTTCCGGGTTACTTCCTGATTTTTCCCTATATAAACTCACTCAATCCATTGTAGGGCACACACTCACATACTAGGGCCACTTTAGAGACACCAATCAACCTAACGTGCATGTCTTTGGACTGTGGGA
>JAOTRJ010000048.1:13091390-13101513 GCA_028564905.1 Leptodoras praelongus | reverse complement strand
AAGTCCCAGAACCCTAGTATTCCTAAGCTACACAAAACCTGCAAAAACAAGACATATGGAATACAATACCTGCAGTAATAATTACAATACAATAAGTGTGGTAACAGCCTCATTCATTATGCACCTGTGGTTGTTTTCCTATTTACAGTTTAGTTTAATGCCATGTTGTTCATGAATAACTAGAGGATCTTTACCCAGGGTATTCTTCTGGTAACTGGAGTTTTCTTTCAACTTTATTCCAGCAATCATGTTGCAAGCAGAATCCATAAAGCACGTTCCAAAAAGGAATCCTTGAGGTAATGCCTTGCATTCGGTGGTCATCTCTTGAGGAATTGTAAATGAATAAACTGAACACTGGAGTTATTTTTATGCTAAACGTTGACTTATTTTCCAGTTGGGTAAAGCTACATTGTGTTCGGTGTAACTACATGACAACTCAGGGAGACCTGATGGCCAAACACTTGGCCCAATTCCCAAATCACACTTGCTGCATTTTCCATCTAAAAGGTGGGTATTATTTCGGGCATTGCTAACATGTAGAGTGCATTCACTAAGAACCTGAACATTGATGTAGTTTTGAGAAGTGTGAAATATCACCTCAAACACTTTTCTATGTACTTGGTGAACCATATAGGAATCACTTTTTTTGTAACTTTTTATTCAGAATTTCTCATTTCAGGCAGGCATTAACTGTACAATTAAACAATTTTATTAGAGCTGTCACACGATAAACATTTTAATCGCCTTAATCTCGGTTTTAAGGAGCATTTTGATTTGCCTTGTACATGCAGGTAGGCATCGTAGGGCCATTGAAAATGTTCTTGCTGTTTATCACAGGTCTATTTTAAGAGAAATGTTGAATGTTGCCTTATTATTCACTTGACTTCATTTGATGAAAGTGAAATATTAAAGATGTCTCTTCATTTTTTTTTTTTAATTTAAAGGGAGCTGCACAGTGTGTAGGGAGCTAGGGAACATGGGTTTATCACTTCACCAGAAGTTCTGTTGTGCTGCTGCTACGTGATTGGCTGATTCGATTTTACCTCAGAGACCCGCCCCCACAAGGGAAGCAGTTTATGTATTTTTTTAAATAAATTGCCAGAGGAATAAGTAATTCAGTCAGACACGGAGTACCAGTATAACGATGTTTTAGAACGAGAATTCAAAAGTTCAAGTAAAGGAAATAAGAAAAAATAAGGATAATATATTTTAAAAAGTACATAGGAGTTTGCATATGTGTTATGCAGACCCATCACCTTTGTCAACATTAAACTGATTTAACATGCAAAAATATAGCAACCCAAAAAGAATTTCTTTCTTACTTTCAATTTTTAGCAATGTTTATGATATCTAATGAGCGAGGAGATCCTAACACTGAACACAAGAGATCAGAGCACTGTGCACGAAGTTAAACAACAACCAAAAAATACATTTCACAGTTCGTAGATGTTTCATTACATTAATTTCAAAAGTGCCTACAGCATACAAAATTAGTCTGGACTGTGTTGTTTGATTTATCATGCTAAATGCATCCGAGTTGCATGACATCGAGTTGCAAGATCTATTTGATGGCGTTGTCCCAAATAGAGCTGTTTTAGTGACCGAGTTCCCTATGAAGAGCCCTTGGGGTTCTGTACCCTGTGCAGTGTGTAGGGAGCAGGGATACAGCTTGGGGACCCTTGCGGTTGGAATGCAGCCTAAAACGAGTAACATAAGGGTCAATTTTGGAATGTTTGTGTGGACTGACGGTGTCGCTGGTTTGCGTAAATTCACTAATTTTTTATTTGCATTAAAACTTTTAGTGCTGTTAATTTTTTTATTGCGGTCAATACTTTAACTCGTTACTGCGTTTAACATGTTAATTTGATAGAACTAAATTTTATATTTAGTTATATTTATATATTTTTTTTGCCAATCCTGTGCACTTTACATCCACTGTCTTTATTGGGTCAGTGTATTAAAACCTTTTAATATTACTGTCAGTCATTGCTATAATGCACAAACATGCACTTCATGTAAAGAAATACTGTTTTTCTAAATGGTTCACATCATAAATGTAAATACAAAAGATTTACAGCTGATATTATGCACTGTTTGTTGGAATGACTGTTTGGTTTTCCAGGGTACTCTGCATGCATTCTACAACTTTATATAGATATTAGGTGTGGCTTAATTGTAGTACCTAATAATGAAATTTTTCCACTATCCTGCTTTATCCATGCTGGACCATTCTGCACTGATTTTATATTTTTATTACACATTACAATGGGTCAGTTAGGGTATGTCCCATGTACAGTGTGCCCTGCTATAAGTGCGACCAAGCTCAAGCAGGTACTGTTAATATCATAGTTGACAAATTGGTTCAATTATGTTTTCGTTCAGGCTCGTTCTGTGCCTGTCTCATGATTTTTTTTTTTATCCATATTGTACCTTGGCATGACTGACTGTCATCTGTTCACATGGTAGTGGAAAAGTGTCATAAAATAGTCGTATAATAATATATATTAAAATAACCTAAAACATTGCTTACTCAGTTCCTGCTATATACCACCCGAATGAAGACAGCTACAGGGGTTTCTAAAATACTTTAACAGGAACTAATTCCTTTTTAGAAAAGGGGCTGTACAACAAGGAAGTATCAACTGCTTTTGAGCTCTTCCCTTACTCTTTCCAAAAAAAAATCTAACTGGCACATGGAAACCACTTTAGCATTAAACATAGTGTTGTAAAGTGGAGTAGTAGTGGTCATAAGGCTCCAAAAAGAAGACTAACTGTGTTCCTATGATCCCTCCCCTCCCCTACAGAGTGTCTGGAGACTGATATTGAGTTCTGCCAGGTGGAGGAGGAGGAGGAGGAAGTGGAAGGAGCTAATGATGTTGAGACAAAGCCTGACTGGTTGTGCATGGAGAACTGGAGCGTTCCAAGTGATGGTGGATCTGTGCCAGAGTTCACAGACAGCAGTGGGCCACAACATTCAATGGCTAAAAGTAGTGACGTCCTTGAGTACTTCCAGCTACTATTCCCCGACAGTCTCATAGACCACATTGCTAAGGAGACCAATGCTTATGCTGAGTATCAGCGCTATGTAGGCAAGGGGGACCCCACTTGGCAATCTCTTACCAATGAAGAGGTCAAAGGCTTCATAGGCCTGTCCATTCTGATGGGACTGCAAGTTCTTCCAGAGCCAGATATGTATTGGTCTTGGGAACATTACCATAGCTGTTCCACATTTTACAGGACGATGTCTGCAGCACGCTTCAAGCAGATCAGCCTGCATATTCGGATGAACAGCATGCTTGCAAATGAGGACCACCACGATGAGGACAGGCTGGCTGTCTTCCAGCCCATGTTGAAAATTCTGGAGACTAGCATGCTCAAAGCTTACAAGCCAAACAAATGTTTGACAATTGATCGAACTTTACTGAGATCCCATGAGAATGCAGCTGATGGGGAGAAATGTAGAAACTCTCAACCACGAATATGGCTCTTATGTGATTCAAAGTCAGGGTACTGTCATAAATTGTTAATCCTGACAAAACAGAAAAAGAACAGAGACTTGGGGAGTTTGGTTGTGCCATGTCTTGTAAAGGGCCTTGAAGGTAAACATCATCAGATATTCATGTCAAGCCTGCTAACAAGTGTTCCCATATTAAATGAGTTACACAAAAAGAACATCTACTGTTCCAGCTCCAGCTCCACATGTAGCACAGTCCTCCCTAGAGATTTGTGGGATCAGCCTGCATTGAAGAACACTGGGGATTATGTTCAATTTGAGCACCCCCCTGTGCTGGTTACCAGATGGAAGGATGCAAAAGAGATGGTCTGCATTTCTACAAATGCTGTAGCTGGCCAGCCCGACAAAGTGTGGAGGAGGTCCACCAGTAAGCCAGGGGAACTCTCCACCATTTCAAGACCACTGGCTTTTAAGCTGCTGCAAGATAACATGCGTGGTGTGGACATCTGCAGCCAGCTCCTGGCCTGCAACCAGCTAGGAGGACTGCTCCTGGACACAAACTGGCGACGTCTCTTCTGGTTCCTTGTTAACCTGAGCATCATTAACTCCTTTATTGTACTACGAGAGACCCGGAAAGGCAACCCACCCGGATGGCTTCAGGGAGGCCACTTCTCTCAGGCAAACTACCGAAAACGCTTGGGATACCAGCTGGCCAAGTGTGCTGAAAGACAAGCGCTTCAGAAGGAAATGAAAATTGAGCAGTTGCATCTACGGAGACATGAGGGTAGGACAGAAGCTTCTAAGACTTCTGAAGGGGTCAGACATTATTTAGACAAAATTAGTTTTAGGCCAAGATTATGTAAATATTGTGACCTAAAGCATCAGCTTCATGATATTGTGTATGGCTGCACTGCATGCCAGGTCAAACATACCTGATGTTTCTGGGCCTACCTTGTTTTCTCTGCGATATCAAAGGTTACGAGGCTTAAAAGCCTGAGCATGAATGTATAAGTTACAAAGATTGAGTACTAACATTTTCAAATTGATATTCGTTGACATAAGACATCTTACTTATTTTTATTTTCTCTACAGGTAATCCTAAAATTGGGTTGGTGGAGCCTAAGAGGTATGTCTGTGTTATTTGTATGGGACTAATTAAATAGACAAGGTGTTAAATAGACATCCATTGCTTGTTGGCTACATTACAATTGTGGCTCAAGCACAGACCTAATAAAGCAAACTTCAGACACCAAACATGTCGTATTGATTACATTTGTCTAATTAGGGAATTGCATTTCATTATTTAGTTTAGTCTGAACAAATAATCTCTGTACAATGACCATTTTATTAGGTATAACTACCACATGCATGCAGTTGGTACGCAATTACAGATTGTAACCCAACCTGTCTTCTTCTAGGCAACATACTCAGCCTATCCAGGACGCCACTTCTCCTAAAATTTTTTCCTGTGGCTCAGAAGTAGAAGATTCCTCTGGCATGAATGAAGACATTGATCAGGAACTGGCTCCTTTGGGGTCTTCAGATTCAGAATTGGAGACAGATGACAGTGGTCAGCAAGAGCCCCTTGAGCTCAGAGATGAGCACAAAGACAAGGAGTCTTCAGTGAAGCCTTATTCTCCGAAGTCTTTCAAAGAAACTGAGAATATGCTGTCTGTGCGTCGGCTCCGAATTCTACTGTTTGCTTTGTGCTCTGGAATCCAGAAAGCAGCCAAGGATATGGACACAGAACCTCAGCTCATTAGGACTTGGCTTCAAGACAAAGAGAAATCACTAAATTGGGAGGGTCTAGGCAGTAGCAGTGGAGAGGCTGTGGAACGTTTGGTGGAATGGGTGCTAGTCCAGCGGGAGCAGCAGCATCCTATCAGAGAGGAGAACCTGTTTCAAAAAGCTTCAGAGATCCACAGTCAAACTAATCAAAGTAGTTCCTTCCGGATTTCATACGAGTGGGCTGTGACCTTTATGCTGCAGCACAAGCTGGGCTTGCACAATATTGGCATGCCTGGTAATCAGCTACCACGCAAAATGGAGGAACATTGTCATGATTTCACAGGGTTTGTGCATAGACAGATTAAAACACACAATGTTCCACTTTCTACTGTTGGTGCTATGGATGAGCTTTCGATTTTTGTTGACTTTGACCGACTTGTTGATAATACAGGAACTTTCAGAGACTCAGCATTCCGATTAGAGGGCACTGGGAAACCATGGGTGAACATTTACCTGTCAGTGCTGGCAGATGGTACAATGTTGCCTACAATACTTTTCATTAAAGGCACCTCTTTAGATGGTTTTAGCAAAGGGCTGTCAAACTTAATACAACTTGAAGCAAGAGTAGAAGGTTTTTCAGAAAAAGAAGAACTAAAGATCTGGACTGCTAATGTATGGCAGCAGTATTTAAACTCTCAGAATAGGAATAAGGCCATGCTAGTTCTTGATGGCCATCATAGCCACATGACTGAAGACTTTCTATCTGCCTTAAGTGGAACACAGACCTTACCTATGGTTATTCCGTCTGGGTGCAGTAGCCAACGACAGCCTTTGGAAATGTGTGTGTGCCCTGCGCTGAAAAAGTTCTTGTCCTGTCGCTGGTCTCGTTTGGTAACCCAAAACAAAACAGCTGAGACGAAGCCTGAAGACCTGGTTAAGCTTCTTATATCCTGGATAGAGGAGGCCTTGGCTTGTTGTTCTGGCATGCCTCAAATGATTCAGCGGTCGTTTTGCTTCTCCAGACTGGTCACAGGACATGAAGAACGTAAAAAGGAGGCTGAACCTCAGTGGAAACTTCTGAATTCATTGACTGAAGCCATGCTTGGACCTGAAGCCATAGATTCTGAGTCGCAGTCAAAACAAGAGTCCATGGAGAAACATGTTGAAGGTGTTCTGGAGAAAAAAGAAAACATAATAAGCAGTTTTGAACAGGCAGAGAGAGAAATACTTGAAGAAACAGATGGTGATAGCAGAATAGAGAGTGAGAGAGTTGAAGCTGAACAACAAGCACTGGCAACAATGAATGAAGGATTAGAGGTGTCAAGTGAGACTTCAGAGAGGTGTTCTCCCCTTCTTCTAAACTCCTCACAGTTACATACTGTACCCCATGTTATTGAGAAAGAGGAACCTTCAGAACCCTGTCAGGACCTTGATACGACAGACAGATGCTAGATCCAATTGTTAATTTGCTACAGAACTTTGAAAGAAAAGAATATATCTAATTATGACTAGTGCTTCATTATCCTGAGGTAATATTGTGTCACAAAAATCTCTCACTTAATTTTATTGCATAAGACTGAAATAGATAAGAGGTGATGACCTTTTTTTTTAAACTATTTGTACTTTCTTCCAGATTGTAACTATTTTTCTTTTATGTGTTTGGACGTGGATCTATTGTACATAAATGTTTTTGTTTCATCCACGCAAGTAAACATGAATGTCTTCACCTTTATGTCTCGGTGCTGATGCAGTGACTGTACTGTGAACAGGATGTATCTTTATGAATTGAGAATTTAATGAGAATTTTATTCGCTGCTCTGGAGTTAAGCTACCTGACCCTAGACATTTACATTCTTTCTCCAAACTCGTTACTTTTTGCTTGCTTTAATTTGTCCAGAAAATAAACCCAGACTATTTAAAACATGACATCAACATATACTATCATGAGTCAACATAGATGGAGGTCCTGTTAGCATTTTGCAAATTATACTATGCTCAAAATTTCAAACTAGCTTACAATTTAGGATTTTTGCAAATTATTAAGAGGATCACCCCCAATTCAGGAAGGCTCTAGGACTGTGTGAAAATGTGTGTTATTTTGAGATTTGTAGGTTTTATCTTTGTCCATTTTGTGTCTGTAATTTGTATAAATGTTGGTTTGTTGTGTTTCTCTGGGCCTGTGCAGACAAATATAAGAAATAGTGGATTTCAATTTCTTAATCATCGTTTGGAAAAAAGTGCCACAGTATGTTAATACATCATTCACTGGTTAGCCATAATATTAAAACTGCCTGCCTAATATTGTGTAGGTCCCAATTGTGCCACCAGAATATCACCGACCTCTGAGTCGTTGGAAGACCTCTGAAGGCACACTGTAGTACCTGGGGCCAAGACATTAGCAGCAGATGCTGTAAGTCTTGCAAGGTGGGGCTTCTACTGATCGGACTTGTTTGAGCAACACGTCCCACCAATTCTTGATTTGATTGATTTTGGGAACTTGGAGGCAAATTCAACACCTTGATCTGTTTTTCATGGTCCTCAAACCATTACTGAACAATATTTGAAGCATGGCAGAGCACATTATCCTGCTGAAAGAGGCCACTGCTGTTAGAGAATACCGTTGCCATGAAAGGATGTACTTGGACTGCAACAGTGTTTAGGTAGGTGGTATGTGTCAAAGTAACATCCACATTAATGTCATGACCCAAGGTTTCTCAGCAGAACATTGCCCAGAGCATCACACTGCATCTGTCGGCTTGCCTGCATCCTGGTGCCATCTTTTCCCCAGGTAAGTGAAGCACATGCACCTGGCTGTCCAAATGATGTAAAAGAAATTCATCAGACATTGTAGGGTTTTTCAGTGGTGGACAGGGGTCAGCATGGACATTCTGGTCTGCTGCCCATATGCTGCTGAAAGAGGCCACTACCATTACTATTACTTTGAAGGGGTGTACTTGTTCTGTAACAATGTTTAGGTAAGTGGTACATGTCAAAGTAACATCTAGCTCAATGCCAGCAGCCAAGATTTCACAGAAATACATTCTAAGAGCATCACACTGCCTCTCCTGAATTACCTTCTTTCTACAGTGCATTCTTATCATCTCTTCAACAAGGAAATGACACAAGACCAAGCCACCTTCTTTCATTGCTCCATGGTCCACTTTTGATGCTCATGTTCCCATTGTAGTTGGCAAGATGCAGTGCAGTCTGTATTCTGACACCTTTCTATCATAGCCAGCATTAATTTTTTTCAGCAATTTGTACTACAGTAGCTCTTCTATTGGACTAGACCAGATGGACTAGCCTTCGCACCCCACATTCATCAGTGAGCCTTGTGTGCCCTTGACCTTGGCCTTGTGTGGACCACATTTGGTAGGTACTAACCATTGCATACTGGGAACACCCTACAAGGCCTGCTGTTTTGGAGATGCTCTGACCCAGTTGTTTAGCCATAACAATTAGCCCTTGTTGCTCAGCTCCTTACTTTCCCATTTTTCCTGCTTCCAGCACATCAACTTCAAGAAGTGACTGTTCACTTACTGCATAATATATCCCATGCCTTGACAGGTGCCATTGTAACGAGATCAGTGTTATTCACTTTTCATGTCAGTGGTTTTAATGTTATGCCTGATCGGTGTATCCCACCTGACTGATGCAACTGGTACGAGATAATAAATGCTATTCACTTCACACATGAAACAAACCACATGTAGATCAGCATGGTGGTACAGCAGATAGTATTGCTGCCTCACATCTCCAGGGTCTGTGGTTTAATCCTTTGCTTGGGATATGTTACATTCTAGACAATTTTTGCCTCCAAATTTGTGGCAAAAGTTTGGTGAAGGTCCATGTACATTTAACCATATAATCTAAGGATTTGTTGTGGAAGGTCTCATGCTGTGAGACTGTTCACAAGACCCCACAGCAAGCAGAGCAGGGTGCGATGTGGTTGACTGGAGTAGTTGGTTTTAAATAAATCATGTGCAAGTTGCACTGCAAGGTGTATTTAAACCATCAAGGACCGTGAAGATGTAGTCCCCAGCCCCCCAAGCTTCACCAGCCACCCCTGGGACTGTGTGTTCAGCTCCTCCAAGAGTGACTTCACCAGTTTTATGTGTTTGTTTCCTGAATGGAAAACCTTTGCTCTAATAACCAGTCAGAAAATTCAAATCAAAGATGCATAGATCTCCAATAGGTGTTAGACACTTTCTACCCCACGTAGCCACCTATTCACCAGTAACTGTCCGCAAGTGCATTTTAGTCAGCTTACCACCATCCTGTCTAGTGTCCTCAGTGTTGGGTAGTATTCCAGGCCACAAAAGCAAAACAGTAGACCCCATGTCCAATGTTGTTCTTGTTGGCACATGCTCCCCCAAGATAACCTCCACATGTTTGGCAATGCTTACCAGTTGCTGTAGAGTGGCTGAAATCCTACCGGACCATCGTGCTAATCTGAGCCGTGGGAATGTTGATAAATGCCATTTAACCGCCATAGTCTGACACACTTACCCAAACCGGAGATGTAACACCATAAATAGTGCTGGTAAATCCACCTGCATTGTTTTCCCTTGCAGTGCAAAGCACAGCTGCATTGTTGTCTTTGCTGGCATTCAATTGGTTGTAGTTACACTCCCACACACCTTCACCATTGCAACACAGAACCCAGATCCCTGCTGTCGTCTCGAGGCAGCCGCCCTGCAGTTCTTGGTCATCCACAGCGATCTCTTCCAATGGCTTGGAGACTTCATACTCCACAATAACCTCACAGAGCTCCTCCTGTAGACCATCCCACTTCTGCTTTATTGTAGACAAATAAATAAAAATAATAACTTTATTCCAGTGACAGAGAGAATAGCACTCACACATGCACATACAGGGGTTAGACAATGAAACTGAAACACCTGTCATTTTAGAGTACAATAATTTATTAGTATGGTGTAG
>JAOTRJ010000048.1:12916508-12928334 GCA_028564905.1 Leptodoras praelongus | reverse complement strand
GGCCCTACACCATACTAATAAATTATTGTGGTCTAAAATGACAGGTGTTTCAGTTTCATTGTCTAACCCCTGTAACTACCTTATATAAACCTTTTAAAATTTAAAATCATATAATCTGCACGGATTACTGTACTTGATATATGAGGAAGTTTAAGTTGTTATTTTTTCTTTTTTACATTTCCAGTGTTTCGTATTTTGCCCTTATCTAGACTCACAGAAAGGCTTCATAGTCTCTATCAAAAACACATCCTCATGCTACTTCACCATTTCAGGACTTCGAGAACATTTTATGAAAACCAGCTCCTTTATATGACTGCCATCAATTACAGTACATTAAAAAGAGTGAAAGATCCAACACAAACTTACAATTTAAAATAATGAAACTGATTCAACTACAAAAAAAAGAAATTCCCCCATATAAACGGGCCGGTCTGTCCAGCATAGCCGTAAGCTGTAAAACTATTGTGTTTGCTGACAGAAAGTATTAGTATTACATATTACTGAAAATTATTATTGGCATAGAAGTAAGACAGAGTAAGTTCCACATCAGCCTTTCATTCTTTACCCTGATTGTTCATTCTGACTCATTTCTAGCCTTTACTCTGATCAGTTATTGTGTGCCTTCTCGTTTTCAGCCGTCTATGCCCTTTCATTTTCTGGAGTATTGTCAGCATCATTAAATGCAAATGAGCTGTGTCTGGTACATGCCGTGCAAATTACAGTTGATCAACATAAGAATGAAGAAAATCAGCCTTTCCAAAAAGGCAGAAACCTTTTGTTAAACCAGTATTAAAACAACGTTCGACAAGGCTCAGCATGTGTGCGCCTTCAGAAAGAGGCCACTGCCATCAGGGATCACCAAGGGTTTCCCAGACTCGCTGGACCAGACAAACTTCTTCCATTGCTCCACTGTTCGCAAGCCCACTGTAGATGCTTTCGAATGTGGTCAGTGTAGGTGTATACAGCATATAAATGACTCATGACTGCTTATAGACCCCTGACTAATACACATCACTCTGATGTCAGCTGCATCTCCTGGTTGAAAAAACAGCCGGAGACTTGAATTGTAACAGCAAGACGGAACTTGCTTTCTAAAAGGTCACCTTCAAAAATCTTTTTTACCACTTACTTTTGTCAATCAAACCAAAGAGAGATGTAGTTGGAGGCATTTGGCGGCGGAATGGAGAACTAGCTAGCTGATGCTCAGAGGCTACACCGCTATGAAAGTATTTGCAATAAGTAAAAAACAAAATGCGCTCCAGAGTGGCACAACGACAACACGTTCGCCCTATCATCCGGAGATCTCTAGTTTGAATCCGGGTGATGCTATAGCTGCCCGTAGCCGGGAGCTCAGAGAGCAAGATTGGCTGTGCTCTCAGGGTGGGAGGTGCAGCATACGCTCTCCCCCCATGTCAATCAGCACAACACTGTCCAGTCACGGGCGTCTGTGAGCTCATGTATACAAGAGGTGGGCGGCTTTCCTCCAAGCGCGCTACACCGCTCCTGAAAGTTGCATGAGCAGCAGTTCGAAAGAGGCGGCGGCTTGCATCACGTGTATCGGAGGAAGCATGCGATGGCTTTGCCCTCCCGGACTGGCAGTTTGTCATGGGACAAACACTGATGGGTGGGAATTGGAGATGACTAAATTAGAGAGAAAAATGAGTGTGGGAAAATATATATATATATATATATATATATATATATATATATATATAAATGCGGCTTTTAAATGATCACTCCATTTATGGCAGTTAAAGATTTATTCAAAAGCTTCATCATCCATGTGAAACAGTAACAGTAACTGCCCTACTAACTACCAAACCAGTCAGCCAAATCTATGGCCAGACTATTGGGTTCAACTTCACTAGTCACACCCAGGCATGATTAGATGGATTATCTGAAAATTTCAAATGTGAAAAATTAACAAAAATTGAAAAAAAATAGGAAAGGGGCAAATACTTTTTTTTTTTTTTTTTTTTGTAGCTGCCTGTAATGGACACGTTTTAGCCAGATAAACTAAACCCCGGTCAGACTGCACGAGTTTAGGGTGTCTGTCTGGGCAGCATCTCGGCGATCAGTACCACAGTGTCCTCAAGGTTCTGATCATGAAACATTGCGTGTCGACAAACAAACAAGCCATAAGCATCCAGAGCCTTGTATGCCTTCAGCTTCTCTCTAGTGTAAAGGCGTAGAGTTTCTCTGAGATATGTATATATGTTCAGGCGTTGCAGGCTAGGTCACAACCTACAATCACAGATGCACACAGATATATCCGTCTCTCTCCAGATGATTACAGCCCACTAGACTCACTGTATCAATGTCTGGAGCACATAAATAACTAGATGAGACAAAAAGTTCTATAATTAAATAAGGACAAAACAGAGACTGTTGTTGTTTGGCAACAAAGAGAAGAGAAGGTGTGTTGAACTCCTCAAACCTCAGGCTCTAAAAACCCAAAGACGTTCCAAGGTGTTCTAATAGATTCAGATCTCACATTCACATCAACAAAACCTTCTAGCATCTGAAAGTTTTCCTTACTATATAGCACTCAGTTATATAAGGGATTATTTATTACCGCACTATCCAGTGTCGCCCAAATGAGGACGGGTTCCCTTTAGAGTCTGGTTCCTCTCAAGCTTTCTTTCTCTTATCATCTGAGGGAGTTTTTCCTTGCCACCGTCGCCACTGGCTTGCTCATTAGGGATAACAGCTAGGAACAAAACCCATAGCTATGTCCTAATTTCATGTCTTTGTAAAGCTGCTTTGAGACAATGTCCATTGTTAAAAGCGCCTTAGAAATAAAGTTGAATTTAATTGATTTGAAATTGAAGTGAAAAAAAAAAAAACCCAGCCAGAATAAAGGGTTTGGTGTCCGGACAAGATCCACAGAAGCTCGTCCATGCTTTTATCTACAGCAGAGTGAACGACTGTAAGGGGCTCTTCACTGGACTTCCCAAAAAAAGACCATTAAAAAGCTACAGCTCATTTAACCAGGACTGAGTACATTATTCCACTTCTAAACTCTTTACACTGCTGTCCGGTTACTTACTGAACAGAGTTGCTACTACTCTATAAATCACTGAAGGGTTCTGGCCCAGAATACATTTCTGATATGTTTAAAGACTATAAACCGAGTAGATCCATTAGATCCATGGACTCAGGTCAGCTAGTCGAGTCCAAACTACGCATGGTGAAGCAGCATTTACGCTGTTACGCTGCATACAACTGCAACAAACTGCCAGAAGGTCTTAGATGTGTACCAAAAGTAGATATTCTTAAATCCAGGTTAAAAACTTTTCTCTTGGGTTCCCGAGTGGCGCAACGACAACTCGTTCGCCCTATCATCTGGAGATAGCTAGTTCGAATACGGATGATGCTGTAGCTGTCCATAACCGGAAGCCCAGAGAGTCTGTGCTCTCAGGGTGGGAGGGGCAGCATACGCTCTCTCCCATGTCAATCAGAGCGACACTGTCCAATCACGGACGTCTGTGAGCTCAGCAGTTCGAAAACATGCGGCAGCTTGCGTCACGTGTTTCAGAGGAAGCGTGTGATGTCCTCGCCCTCCTTGACTGGCAGCTTGTTGTGTTTCTCTTTTCATGTGCCAATGATTGAGCCCTAAAACCTCCACCTTTTCTAAGCTAATCACGTTAATTATGTTTTTGCAGTTATGCTATTGTCAATTTTAAAACTCCAACCTATAAATCCAACCTATTATTATTATTATAACTTTTGTCCTTTGTTCCAATTTCATCTGAATTTGTCTTTCTTTTAATTGTATCCATTCTTGCACAAGCCTTTCAGAGGGGCTAGCTCTCAGGAAAGTACTAATGCTTTCCTTTTTCCTTATGTAAAGTACTTTGAATTGTGACTGTTCCTGGAAGGTGCTATACAAATAACCGTGGCTTGCCTTGAGTCATGCAGCTACTGAGAGTACACCGAGCCATAAGAATCTTTAGAGATCCACTGTCCGTAAGTGTTCATTAAGCCAAAGAGCCCTCCCTGTCTTTTAGAGCTAATCCTTAATTAGAAGCAGGTAACGATTTATGCAATGTCAATCTGATTCCTAAATCCAAATGATCAATTCTTTAGTCAGTGTGAACCCGAGCAGCACCAGGTTGCTAGGCTACTTGAAGCTTTTTGCAACCAGGTTGCACACAAATCCCCAAAGGGATGTATATTTTAAAGGCAAAAATCATTTTACTAGCTCTTTCATTAAGCCAACCAGCAGCACAAAACCCCATGCTGGAAAGTGGAAGCGTGAAATCTGCAACACGTTACCAGGCCACAGTGATGCGGGGGTCGAGGTAGTTGAGCTTGGAGGTGCCCAGAGCGATGACCTTGTTCTCCTCTCGGTCCGTCTCCTGCAGCTTGAGCTTCTGTAACTGTTCCGACAGTCTCTTCAAAGCTTTTTCCTTCTTCTCCACCAGCCTACCAGAGAGCAAAGGAACAAGAGTACAATAACATGCTTCAGGTACAATATGCAAATGAGCACAGATGTACACTGCTGTTAGTGATGCGAGCGGTAGTGCTGGAGTTTCATTTATTTCCAGCGCTTACTCAGGTTAAGATTTTACACACAGTCAATTTTAAATTCTTTATTTCCGATGTATTAACAAGACCATGGTTACACATGCATGTAAAGACAAATGGCGGATATAAAACCACAAGGGCTTTGCTTCTAGGCCATGAATATGTAGAGGACTTCATGCCAAAAGCAATCACCACAGCAGTGAAATGCAGTGCACACAATGCCTTGCTTTACTATAGTGACATGGGCAGGGGTGGCTCAGTGGTTAAGGTGTTGGGTTACTGAATAGAAGGTTGGGGGTTCAAGCCCCACCACCACCAAGCTGCCACTGTTGGGGCCCTGAGCAAGGCCCTTAACCCTCAACTGCTCAATTGTATAAAGGAGGTACATGTAAGTCACTCTGGATAAGGGTGTCTGCCAAATGCCATAAAAGTAAATGTATACACAGCTTTTATGTTGTTTTTCCACATCGCTTGACCTCTTTACAGAAAAACAGTATGGATACCTTATGGATTTACACTTTCAAAATGGCATGTTGAATCTGTGTCAAAATTTTATACAATACACCTTGAAATGTAATAAAGGCACGACGGTATATTCCACTGTGAGGTACTTCAAACATCTACGCTTCATTGAAACGCAACGCGTTTAAACACCGACATGCAGAAAACTGCCAAAAATGAAAAAAGATCCATAACATCGATTTAATTTAATGATGCTTAAGCTCTTAAAAACAAAGTGTGTGGTTTTGCATGTAAAGAATGAAATGCTGAGCACAAACCACCTTAAACTGCAGTCAGCTCGACTGCACTGTATTCCTCCGCGTGGCTCTGTGAGGGTGCGAAAACAAAAACGCAAAGCAGGTGACCGTATTTCATCAAGGAGCAGTGCGGTATTCATGCCACAACGAAATGTAAATCCCTGTACAATCAGAATCTGAATTTGGGGCGTGGCTGTGAGAAGCAAATCACTCGTAGCTGTGTCTTAATCCAGAGAACATGCCTTTTCACGACAGAATAAAAGAGTGGCTTTCTAATTATACTGCCGAGCGGGACGGGTTTTTTCCAAGCGTCCTGCTTGCGGTTGGACTGCTGGAGGCTGAAGCTCTTCCAGAATGTTCCTCTGTGCGTTTTCGGGGAAGTCTTCGCCCCTGACTGTGAGGACCTGGGACGTGTTCTCTAAAACCCACTCAACTTTGATAAGCATGTAGTCGTGTGTAACTGAAACATTTAGACCTTTATAGAATTAGTGTTTAGTTCTTCTTTTACTGCCACACAAAAAGACATTTTCTCTGGATTAAGTGATTTCCGTATGTACTGCTTTTCTGTAAAGAGGTCAAGCGATGTGAAAAACAACGCAAATACGGTTTTGCTCTTCATTTTGGCACGTGTTCTGCATGTCACTATGGAAAAGCAATGCATCGTGTGCACTGCATTCCACATTCTGGCACTGTAGTGATTGCTTTTTTAATTTGGCATGAAGTCCTGTCCATATGTGAAATGATAAACACGTACATATGTATATAACAGTTAGGTAAACAGCTATAGTTCAAAACAAAATGCGATTCTGCTTTTGTTGCACAAATAGATCACTCCATACTTTAAACAATGTCTGCAATTGTAAATCGGTCCAAAGTCTTTTGGACAAACATTCAACAGACAAACCCTGTAAGACCTCCAAAACACACACGATCACCAGGAAACGCACAACGCTGGTAGTTTTAGTGCCGATTTCTTACTTCATTGACTTCTCCGACGGTGTCTCCTTGTGATCTTCCTTCGCTTGCTTCAGTTCCTTTTTGGCGTTCTCCACTTCCTCCTTTCTCTTTTTGATCTGCAGAAACACGCAAACATCCAGCTAAGCATCTTCACATGGACACAGAATGTCACGGCAACCTGCTACAGATCAGCTAGTGATTGTTTACATCAAAAATAAGCTCTGAAGTCTGGCTGACTGCTCTCAATTAGCGTACCACGTAAGGGAAACCTGTCGGCGGTTGGCCAAGAGTCAAAAATGCAAACAGGGTTTGGCCAAAAACACATCCTGCTGCCTATAACGTACTCGGACCGTGCTGTAAGAAACGATACTTATATTTCACTAGAGCAGTGAGGAAATGTTACGCTGCATTAATCTTGTCCTGTAAAGATCGTGCTGTGTAAGGAGCCGATTTCACGAACACTGCGATCAGTGTATCTGAAGATGTCCAAACATTGATATATGAAGTGTCATTTCACACACGCGGTGAATGTCAGGCTTTGATCAAGGTGTTATAGCAATGCGCTCTACTGAAACAGACAGCAGCCTCAGTTCAGCTTGTAGTCAGATGGAAGCTGTCAAAACATGATGTGCCGATGCTCCTGCACCGCAGTCAGACTGAAATCTTAAAATAATCTTTTTTTTTTTTTATTTGATTACAAAATATTATATAATGATAAATTCTAAATCTTTAATTAAAAGTCCTACAATTCTAATAGTTCCAATTGCATGATTTTTTTCATCAGTCATCTGTTCAAATTATTACTTCCTGAAGAGTTATGCATACTACACCATACAAAAAACAACCAAAAGAATAATCCAGCTCATTGCTGCTGGGTTTGTCCCATCAAAAGGAACATTGGACTATTTATTGCAAACATGAAATAAAAAAACAGCACCTTAACAGCACAAGTTATGATTATACAGACACCAAGGTCATTTTTGCATAAATGACATGATTAGTGTTACTGGAGATCCTTTCATACAATAACAATTAAAGATAAAATGATCTGAATTCCACCACTGTGTAGACTTACACTAGACGTATCTAGTCTTATCCGTGGTGAAATGTAAGAATTCATTTTCCTATGTCCTTGCAGTTAATGTACGCCGGTTAACTAAATGAACAGTCAGACAAAGTATGAATGTTACATCACAACAATGCACTTGTTATCTACAGTATATTGCTATCCGTATGTTTCTCAAATCGGTAATAAACTAAATAAAAGTGTTGGTGGGGTCTGTTTGGACTGGTATCAGTTTTTAATGAACGTGGAGAAACAGGCTAAAGAAAAAGGAAACTGATATCGCAAATGACAAATACACACTAAAATGAATTGACTGATGAGGCTATGGAATAATAAACCGATGACAGGACAAGCTGATAAACTTATAAGACGCACAGCCTGAACATCGGCTCCTCGTTTCCGCCTGCTCTACACTGCACTCCCTCACTACGAATACAGAACGAATAAATCTGTTAAATGCCGTGATTAAGAAGCTGCAAGACATCAGAACACTGCTGATTACAGGACCGGTGTATACCGGTTTACATAACTGTAACAACCGCTGATCTCAGTTCAGCACAGCCAGGCTCCAGGTGCTTCTCTCAGACTTCAAATTCTACAGGGGGCATCATCAACATCTTGCCATACCATCTCTAGTGATTGCTGTTCATGTCAGCAACATAAATATAATTACACTGCTTACAGGATTAATAATTTAAATGATTAATAATTAACAGGAAGTCTGTGTCACCTTCTCTTGAAGAGCCAGCATGGACTTCTCAAATGATTTAGGTGCTGCCCTCTGGTGGTTGCAGAGTATAGCTACAGCTCTGTTCGCTCTGTTATAAGCCAGCAATTTTTCCTCCACAGTCATATCATCTGCACGCACACACACACACACACACACACAGCCAATGGCAGTTGTGGAAAATAAAGGTCAATGTGAACCTACATCAACAAAAATTACCCCTTACCAGTAGTATTAATAATATTTAATAATGACTTGGGGCAGAAGCAGAAAGCTAATGATGAGGACAGTGTACACACTGTACACAGTGCGCTACCTAATTTTCATAAATCTCACAGTACGTATTTTTAACCATCAAAGTTGACACACACAACTCTGAGCTTTTTGTGCATTAATAACCTGAGATTTAAAACACCAACAACACAATTACAGTAATTAAGGTTATTATTAATCAATCAATAAACAATTCATAATTAATAAAAAAAAACACATGATAAACATGAATGTAAGATGCATGAAAAAAATGCTAAATAAAAGGCAATATACTTCTGTTAATAATAATAATAATAATAAAAGTAATGATTTCTAATCTTCTGAATATTTTTATCTTCTTCTAGACATACTGTCTGATCTCTAACAAAGAAAAGGTGGTAGAGCGGAAAAAAAAAAAAAACAATCACTCAAGGCTGAACAGCTGAGAAGACTTTTGAACAACTTTACTAAAAAGCTGAATGCATACAAAGACACTAACTGCTCATGGAAGCGGAACAGGCCCATCATATTTTTAGAATCATAATACATGTTTTTGCCCAACAACAGCTTGTTGTCTGACTTACGTGGTAAAGTATATAAATATGTGGTGTGGTAAGTATAGTTTCATATGCAGAATGATTTTTCTTTCTTATTACTGAATCTGAAATTGGCCTTTACAGATGGAACAGTTAGACGTTTGGCAAAAAGCGTCAATCCACTGAGATCAACAAAATGCTTGATATTTACATAATTGTCCAAGACGCAGATGTGAGAGTTAATTCTCATTTGCTAAAGGCTATGGCTATAAATTTTTACTAAGTATTCAGGAAATTCCAGTCTTGGCTCGGTTTCCGAAGTCTACCTCACTGGAACTGTAGCATATGAGAGGTGAGAAACTGAGCCAGAGTGAGAGTGTGTGTGTGCTTGTGTGTGTGTGGTGTGGTTGTGTATGTGGTGTGTGTGGGTGTATATGTGGTGTAGTGTGTATGCGGTGTGGTGTGTATGCAGTGTGTATGCGGTGTAGTGTGTATGTGGTGTGGTATAGTGTGTGGTGTGTATGTGGTGTAGTGTGTGGTGTGTATGCAGTGTGGGTGTGTGTACGCTCACCAGTGGTGAGTTTGTCCAGCTGTTCCTGCAAAGTGGTGGAAGCATTGAAAGTTCGAAACACTTTGGCCGTCAGTCCAGGCATTGCCTCATTCAGCTTCTTATTGAGGTACATTGTCTGCAAGGAGGTAAAACGACCATCATGCATTCCAAAGTAACAGAGTTTTATACGATCGTGAATGGATACAAATTTGAATGGGATGATGCCAAATGTGAAGCAAGACACTTACTGAAATTCGGTCGAATAAGTCGTCTTCAGGGTCCTTGTTTTCCATGAAAAGTTTCAAGTTTTTGAAAACCTGAATACAAATATTACACCTCAGTATGACACAATGGATCTACAGGCAATATTTCAAGTAGGCAATTACATCCCTGTTAAAAGTTAGCAGCAAAACATTTAACAGTGGTTCCACATTTTCTAAGAGGTGGCAGCATAGAGGCTGTACCACATATAATAAACCAACAGTTGTTTGTTTAAAGCCTGCTCATTTTTTAACAAGGAAAAAGAAAAAAACATCCCAGCAGCTACTTATTACCTAAAGCAGTAGAAGTCCTTGGTGTGTGTGTGTGATCAGTTCTAATTAAAGGACTACTGTTTTTAAAGCAGAAACCCATTAATTCAGACATTTCCAGTGGAACATTACACACTACAAGCAACTCAAGACAAGATATAGCTGCAAGCAGCAATGAGGGGGCCAAGCACGCTGAAGTAAGTGTTGAACTGTTGAAGTAATTCAGAAATACATTTTATTTATGCAAGAGATGTTCAGCCAGTGGCAACACCACCGGGACACACAATTACACTGGATGGCTCTCTGTAAATGGTGGTGGGAGACACAAACTCGCATGTGTTACCATGGAAACAGTTATTCGTTCATTTATTGTGTGGTTGTAGGTAGGCATACTGAGGTTTGTGCCGATTAATGAACGGTTCGGTGAGATTTTACAACATTTTCTGTTTGCTAGCTTTGCCATTAGTGTCACGAACAGGGCATTATTTACAAATTTATTCACATATTAAAAATCCAAATGAATTTCTGTAGCGGTGGTGGTCTCAGATGAAGGCAGTTGCCTTCAGCAAGTTAGTTAGCAGAGTGTAGTCTGCTTGGACACTTGTTACTGTCAAGGGCATGATTTACCATGGGTTAATGAGGTATGGCACCCGTTCCTGTTCAGCAGCTTTGCTGGAGGATTTGATTGACTGTCACAAATACATGCTTCCACCAATCAAAGATTTAACAGTCAGCATTTATTAATCATGGTCAAAGCCATGAAGAAAGTCACATTATGCTTATTACAATGTCCCCTAATGATCAAATTGCACAATGTATTTTGGTAGACCCTAAGACTGGGTTTTAAGTCCAGTTACCAATTCTTGAGTCACAACATCAAGGAATGACCAAATTATGACACAAATTGATGCCTCCATCATCAAACATGAAACACAAAATGACAACCTGGGAGAGGGAGAGGGCGGAGGAGGAGGAGAACATTTATATAGCATCTTTCAGACACCCAAGGATGCTTTATATATATGCAGTTACAAAAAAAGATCCTGGGAATAGCAGTGCAAAGTAAAGAAGAAGGTTTTCAGCTGAGTTTGAAAGAAGAAAGAGTGAAACGGTCACAGAGTGATTGCAGCAGAGAATTCCAGAGTTTGGGAGCAGCAGCACCCACAGATGACGGATTAAATCGGGGGCAAGCAGAAGTCCAGAGCCAGAGGAATCAGGGGTGCAGGAGGGACGGTACAGATGAATAAGCTCACTCAGGTAGGATTGGGCAAGACCTCTCATGGAGCTTTGAAAGTTAAAAGTAAGACTTTATATTTAATATATTAGCTAATATGTAACCAGTGGAGTTGCTGTAGGACAGGGGTAGTGTGTGGGGTGTGCTTGGCAGCATGAGGACTCTAGCTGCAGTGTTTTGGATGTACTGAAGGTGGCTGAGCAATGCAGCAGGGAGACCTTGAAAGAGAGAGTTGCAGTAGTCAAGGTGAGAAAAAAAATGCAAGCATCGACCAACATCAGTGTCAGACACAGCAGGGTGGAGGTGCACAAGAATTTCAAAAGGCATGACCTGATTTGACTCTTCATTTCATTTTTTTTTTTTTGTAAAATCGTGATTGTAATGACAAAAAGTATGTTTGTTCCAACTGCAGCACCTCAGTGGTCAAATGTCTATTGATTCGGTCCACAAAGTTTAGTGTACATTCAAAGCATTGCTGTGATGTAGCCTCACTTCCTGTTTTGCCACCTCACTGTCATATACGAACAGGAAATGTGCTGACCCCAGAGTCACAAAAGGCATGATATACAGTATAGGCCAAAAGTTTGGACACACCTTCTCATTCAATGCTTTTCTTTATTTTCATGACTATTTACATTGTAGATTCTCACTGAAGGCATCAAAACTATGAATGAACACGTGGAGTT
>JAOTRJ010000048.1:12653693-12665311 GCA_028564905.1 Leptodoras praelongus | reverse complement strand
ATAAAGGGTCCATTTCTCACACGGCAGAACAAGGAACAAATTACAGAACAACTAATAACTTTCTAACATTCTTAACGACATCAATCGGTTATCAATGAAATGAGCTTATTAAAACAATACCCTTGCGTTTGTTGCGCTGCAGAGCAATCTTGTACCACACTCCTGTATTGTACGCTTTCGTGGAGGTCAATGTGAGCGGTCCAGAGCCCAGTTCAAAGGTCAGGTGCACTTTGCCTTCCACCAATTCAATGGACAAGAAGTCTCTCTGTAAAAATGAAAGACGAAAAAACTATTACATGCGATCAAAGAGCAAGGCTCAAACAGTAACCACATACACTATCAAACCGGGGCAATGTAAAGGTATTAGGATTAAGTATTATGAGGAACTTACAGTGCCATTGGAAGCCAGGTAGAGCAACAGGCCATTAGGTGAAAGAGTTTTGAAGAACATAACGATGCTTGTGGATATGGAGCGCAGTGACTTCTCGACCACTGAATATCCACTGCCGTCAAAGTAGAAAGAGGTCTCCTCTGTCTGGGGCCTAAAATCACGACATAGTCGCAACCACATCCATAGATTAGTATGCAGAAAAAGCTGTACCGTTAAGCTATCTAAATATTTCAGAGCGCATATAATACTGACATTTATAAAATTGTACACTCAAGGAATCAGACGACATTACCTCATGAAGCAACCACCACAGCTTCCTTCCCTTTCTGCATAGTTCCAGAGCCCAATGTTCTTCTCATTCAGAGACGCTTCACCAATACATCCTTTAAAGTGAGTCATCTTCACTGCTGGAGATTTCTGGGAAGATATTAAACAAGTTGAATGAACACAGAATCCACACAAACCCTTGTGTTTTTTTAGGGTCAATCAACTGAACATACCTTAACCTGTCCACCCAGGCCTCCCACAAACACCCACGTGGACTTGTTGACCTCCATGACTGTGGATGAACCTGGCGCCGTGGTCTTCACTGAGGGCATCGGCTCAGAGTCCAGCTGCTGAACGGTGAGGGAGCCTTGCTTTCCAAATCTACCAAACAGCAGCACAATATGGAGTAAAATTACACTCTGAATGAAAATGATGAAACTTATCAAGCCATGGTTGCTCTCATCCAATCACGCTAACACTCTGACCTGCAGTTGAAAGGTTTCTCTCATTTTAACACACAGATTATTTAATAATTCGCTGATGAGCTACGATTGGAGTAATGAAATCCTGAAACAGTAGTCAGTAGTGATGAATTGATTCAGTCTTATGAAGCTTTTGAGCTTCTGACACAAGAGCGTTGTGTCATCTATTGGTTAAGTGCAAAGCATACCGAGTGGCATTAATTCTGTGCCATTTGTTGTTGTTTATCTGCAAGTCAGGGTACTCCAGTTTAGTATGACCGGAGCCTGAATCCCACAGAAAGGCCACTTTTCCATGCTTCATCTCAAGAGCCATGAAATCCACCTGATAATGACATAACAGCTCAATTAGTAACTGAACCCCACAAACAAATGAAGAAACAAAGAAAGTTAATACTTTCTTAAAGTGTTAAAGAACTTAAAGGCCTACAGTGGAGCTGCTGCCCATGTAGAAGAGCAGGTTGTCTGGTTCAGTAGTTTTCACTGTAAGGGTGAGTGTGTTGAAATTGCTGGAGGTGATTTCTGGTTTGTATGCGCGCACACAATCCCGGTCTGCTGACATCGCAACTTTGATCTGCACCGAAGAAGGATCCAAACATCATAATGAATGATCATTTCAATAGTTTTAGTGAATTGTGTAATGAATTCCTTATAGTGAAACAATCAAAACTATCATGCAGTATGTTATTCATATCACATAATAACACTGACTGAGGCTGCTTGCTTTCGGGCCTGGTTGATCATCTCCTTTATCTCAGACAGGTTCCTGCTCAGGCTCTCCCCCAGCAACTTCAGAGGTTGGAACCTGTCAAAGAGCCTCTCTGTCCGCAACTGAGCCTCTTTTAACTTAGATTCAGCTGCACTGGCTAATAAAAGAGAGCACTGATTAATACTGAGTAAATGCATACTGAAGGTTTGTACAGGATATGAATGGCACTGCAGATAAAAACATGTTAATTTAGGAACGCACCGGCATCTTTAGAGTCCTCAACCATCTCATTAACAGTGCTGGCGCTGCTGTTGGCTGAGCTCACAGCTAAAGATGACGCCTCTAGCTGTACGCGGTACTCCTCCAAATGCTCCAGAGCTTTCTGTAAAGAGGCATTGGCTTTGGCTGCTTGCTGCTTTGCCTCCAGTACCTGCTCTTTATTTCCTGCATAGAAGTAGTTCCGACTCAGATGACATGTTTATAATTTGTGGACATTTAAAATAGCAATAGGAAACAACATCAAGTTGCTGTATTTGTATTTGTATTAATAAGTTAGCATGTTAAATTTGTACTAATATTAATAGCATGAATAGGCACATAGTCAAGACTGTGACATTGTGGTTATGGTTGAAATGTGTGTCGAGTCTCACCACTGGGCAGGCTCCTCAGGTTGATCAGTGCCTCAGGGAGCAGCTGGGAGAAATTGTGCACACTCGCTCTGACTACACTGAGCTTGCTATTTACAGCACTGACATTCAGCTCAAGCCCTGGGAAATGAGATAAACATAAATAAGATATACCCGGATATATGGATTTGCATAGATTTCTGTTGTATAGTCATTTATATATCTGTGTGTATATATGTGTGTGTGACAGAGAGAGAGAGAGAGAGAGAGAGAGAGCACTTACCTTCTGTATAGTTATTCAAATCTGCGCTTTCATTTAGAATCTTTAAGCTTCTCTGCACAGCCTGTTTCCCCAGTTCAGTTAGGGACTCATTTGAATGCACAGTCTTATAGGAAAAGTGATTAAAAAAAGAGTCAAATCAACCAAAACTTGAAGCCATATGACATTGCATTCTTTTCTAAACTTGTATTAAATGTTTAAGATTCATTCTGCAATTCCTCATGTTTGTTTTTCTGACTCACCAGATTAAGGGTGTAACTAGCATTCTGGTAGACTGAGACTGCTACATTTTCAGCCTGCTGAATGTTAGCACTGATGTCAGAAATTCCCTGAGAAGTGGTGGTGACATTCTGAGATGCTTCTCTAACTCCAGACAAAGTACTGCACAAGAACAAGAAGAACAAAAAATTATCACATCAACTGCACAATGGCTTATAGGCACTTATAGGCACTATCTCCTGTGGGCATTGCACAAGCTTCTATTTATAAAGGTCCTTAGTAACCCTTACTCAGTGTACAATGGGACAATGCATGATAAATGTAAGTAGGTACTTAAAATATCTGTTCCAGCAATGCACTGAAGTACCAAAAAAACTGGTACTGGAGCCTATGCAAAATACAAAGCAACGCCGCCTATGCACATCATTGGGTAAAGCAGTAGACATCTACGGAAGCTTCTAGAGCTGTTTCCCCCATGAGAAAGGAAAGTTATCACATTTTTGTTATTTTCAACATGGTTTAATAGTTAAATGGGTCACAGCATTTCGGAGGTTGGATTTTTACGTATGAGCATACCGTGATGACAAGAATTCCGGCAAAACCTCGAACTTATGACAGCGGCGTGGCTGTAAAAAGACTCTGGGTGAACGTGAACAGCGTCAGCTGGCAAGAATTGTTTCACATAATAGGCGTGCAACACTGCCTCAAGTAAGATTCAATGCTGGAGCCTTAACAAACATCAGCGTGAGGACTGTGCAACGTTCCCTCCAAGATCCTGTGGGGGACCTCTAGTATTAACTGCTATACCAGTTTTTCAGGTACCTGAGTGTACACTTTAAACATCACTCATCTGTCTATCTGACACACATGGATACAAACCTGTAGATTGCCTGTGCCTCTTTCTTGAGTGCTTGGGCATGGTCCTCTGCTGTGTACACTAACTGTAGTGCATCTCTTTTGGTCAGCTCCATCACTAGAGTGTCCACATGTTTCCTTACAGTGGGGCTCCACTGCAGCAGCTCCTCTTTAGCCTCCTCTAGCCCCTGATTAGCCAGTGACAAATACCAACATCACACAAACACATACACACATGATCACACCAATGTAATATGCCAACATTCTACCCACATCATGAGTTCATATTCAAAGCAAACACATTAGACACAACTGAATGTAGGGCTCACCGCTGTGACATTGCGCATGCCTTCAGTGATGTGGAGTGTATCGGACAAAAGATCCTGAGCTTCCTCCAGGTTTGCCTCCACTGAGTGATTCAGACTGCTCACATTATGCCTCAATGTCTGTAAAAACATTCACGTACCATTCATTTACATGTCTTTTAAATACTCTCCATACATTTATCCATTCTTTTATTGATAATCCCGTCCTAATAAACAGCCAGGCATCCAAACAAAAACCTAAACCTCAGCTCAACTCAAGAGAAACACTTACCTTGTATGCCTCCAGATTGGTGTGAATATTCATCAGAAGATGTTCTGAGTGATTATTGCGAGTCCTAGCTGTGTTCAGGAGCTCATGGACATCCTGGAGATGCCGGTGGTGCCTGGCTAGGTCCGTAGAGATGTTGTGCTTCAGGTTCTCAGTTTGATCGAAGGGTTCCGCTATTTTCTTCTGCACAATGTCAAGCACCCCAGCTGCAGCACTGCAAACATAAAGGTATGCATTTACATACTGAATAATCCAGCTTTAGTGTGTTATTGAATAGTGTAGTGTAGTATAGCATAGCATAGTATAGTATAGTATAGTATAGTATAGTATAGTATAGTATAGTATAGCATAGCATAGTGCAGTACAGTGTAGTACAGTATAGCTGAGTGTAGTATAGTGTAATATAATGTAGTACAGTAGAGAATAGTGTAGTTTAGTATAGTTTAATATAGTATAGTGTAGGATAGGATAGTTTAGTATAGCATTCGATAGCATAATTTCATTAATTCATTAATTAATTAATTCATTTTCTTAACCGCTTATTCCTTTTCAGGGTCACGGGAGAGCCGGTGCCTAGCCGGCAACATAGGGCGCAAGGCGGGAACAACCCTAGACAGTTTAGTATAGTGTAGGATTGTATAGTTTAGTATAGGATAGTATAGTTTAGTATAGTATAGTGTATGATAGTATAATTTTGTATAGTTATATATTAAATATATACTACAGTGTATCATAGTATAGTATAGTATAGTATAGTTTAATATAGTAT
Organism: Leptodoras praelongus; assembly: GCA_028564905.1. Lineage (NCBI taxonomy): Eukaryota > Metazoa > Chordata > Actinopteri > Siluriformes > Doradidae > Leptodoras > Leptodoras praelongus. Next base: position 12,660,122 of record JAOTRJ010000048.1, on the reverse strand, counting down.
AGTGTAGTTTAGTATAGTGCAGTGTAGGATAGTATAATTTAGTATAGGTTAATACAGTATAGTGTAGGATAGTATAATTTAGTATAGTTTAATATACTATAGTGTATCATAGTATAGTACAGGATAGTATAGTTTAGTACAGTTTAATATAGTATAGTGTACTGTAATATAGTGTAGTATAGTGTAGTTTACTACAGTTTAATATAGTACAGTGTAGTATAGTTTACCATTTAACTGTTAATACTATAAATGTAATGCTTTACATTGATAGTACCATGGTAAATCCTGTTAAATGGCTTACCCGAGTTCTTCTACAGCAGTGCTGTTGCATTTGTCCAAGTTAATGGCCCTAATCTTTTCCAACATGGCATCCATTTGGTCCAGCAGATCAGCACTGTGTTGTTCCTCCATCTCCTCTTTCACTGTCTCATTGAGATTCCTCACTTCCTCCTCCACAACTAGACCAAGCAAAACCAAGCCAAATGAATGAACTGATTATTTGTAAAGAGTACGGTTTCATCATATACCTCTCTCTGAAAGGAACAGGTCTATAATATAAAGCCACTGCCACATCACTAGTTCATGCATTGTCATACTGCCTCATATAAATAGCACACTATTATAAAATCTAGTTAGGAATACAGGGATCATGTACCTTGGATGGCAGTGTGGATATTAGATATCAGGTCAAGAATGCCTTTGCCTTGACTGCTACTCTCTTCAGAAGCCCACAGAATATCTTGGCCAAAAGCAGATATATTCATAGCCTAAAAATGAAGAACAAAAGGTGTTGAAAGAGCTGGCATGTACATTTCACTCATCTATCAGATCTGAGATAAGATGTGATAAAGAAAACCTTTTGTTGCAGCTGATCCACTTGTTTAGTGAAATGGGTTACATCTTTGTCTCCCCTGTTCAACTGAGATCTTGAGTTCTGCTCCAATGACAACTGGGTCTGTATGAACAGAATTATTTAAAGCAGTCATTATTATTTTGTTATAGATTTAAACACTAACAAAGAGTTGATATCTATTTCTGATTGGTTAATAATCAGTAAAGTGATCATGATTGTGCACCTACCTGAAGTTCTTGGGTCTGGTTCTCCAGGCTGAGCAGTAGGCTGTATGGAGCCAGGATGGCACCACTGAGGTTCAGGGACTGTATCAATGCCTCTCTAGCATCTATATCATCCAGCAGCACCCCAGTGCATTGATCATTGCATGCTGAAGAAAGCACAAACTTAATTATAAGTTAGAAATGGGATATTTACTTTTGTTACATTATTAAATATAGATTAGAGGCTTTTGTTCAAGGCTTTTCCTAATGATTTCAAGCACTAAAAGCACAAACTGTTGTGCAGAGGTGCAGTTTTTTCGCACAGTCCTCTGTATAAAATTATTTGGAGAGTATAACCAAGTTAATAACCAAAGAGCTCAGTTTGCAGTTAAAACCTATCAGGGCTTATTATACTCACACACACACTGGTCGTCAGTGAGGACATGTCTGTCTTCACACTGGTCACACAGATGACCCCTGAACCCAGTCTTGCACTCACACCTCCCTGTTTGTTCGTCACACATGTTGTGCAGCGAGCCGCTTTCGCTGCACACGCACTCCTCACACTTCCCACCTGGCTGCGAGGGGTTACCATAGTAGCCCAGTGAACACCTTTCACAATAGCGTCCCTCGTAGCCAGGTTTACAGGCGTTACAGATGAAATCACTGACTCCATCCAATACACATGTTGGGCTGAAACTGCACAAATACACCACAAACACTTATTATCAACTATTATCTAAATGATCAACTATTATATTCTTCAAGCATTTCACATGCAATGAGCATTTAATATTATAGAAATTTTAACCCATTGGAATTAATATGCAAATATACAGGTGTGTTTTGGGTGTAGGAGTGAGAGTTGTTACCTGTTGCTTTGTAATGGACAAGCACAAAGCGAGCAGTCACTGATGGATCCCTTCACCTTGCCATAATACCCTGGGGCGCATATATGACAGTGCTCTCCCACTGTGTGGTGCTGACAGGACTGGTTAAACAGGGAACAATCAGGAAAAACAGCTCTGTCTATTTCATTATCAATTTCTATTAATAGAAATAAAACGACATAAAATAAAACGCCTAAAATCATGTCAATGATGTTGTAATAAGTTTGAGGCTCAAATGTGAAAATGGCTGTCTTACCAGGCATTCACCTGTATCCAGGTCACAGGCCAAGCTATGGTTATTACACTGGCAGGGCACACAGGGCTGAATCAGAGGCCGGTTCTTGCCCTTCATGTTGAGCTCAGATACTCGCTGCCTGTAGTAACCTGGAGCACATTCCTACAAAAACACACCCAAGCATGTACTGGGTTACTTGACACACTCATATTCATAAAGGATGTTTATTGAAGCTCACTTTTAAATGAAATATAATAGCAGTTGTTACATTTCATCACTAAAGTGTCAAATAGATATTTTCTGGAATGCCATAATGATTTTTTAAATCCCAAATTCCTCAGAGGTAACCGATTTGGTATAATTTGTGCATTTGGTTTTCTCTAGTTGCTTATAAGTGTCAGTGTAGGCTGCAAAACATTTCAAGTGGTTTAAATTATGACTGAATGATGTTTACAGTGTATTGAAAGTGGGAGTGTGTGATTTAAATGTTTCTCTACTGGATTTATGGTTCAGATCAACAATGGGTGTTTTTATCCATGTAGGTCACATGACTCATGCAAGTCAGTGACTGAAACATGGAATAAAATACATTCCACGTGATCATTAAAGGTGTCTGACACATCCAGTGTAAACTGGACTTTGCTCTTCAATACCATACATGTTTGTGCTGTAAATACTGCATGTATACTGTAATTTTGTCCCCAATGTACAGAAACAATGCCAATGCTACTACAGTAGTCCTCGCTGAACTACGAGAGACTGGTGTTAGTAGTGAAGAGGTCAAGAGTCCTGGAGTTACCTGACAAGACAGGCCTGCATAACCTGGAGGGCATTCACATATCTCCACCAGCCTGGCCACCTCCATGCCTTCAGGGGCTTCATCCACATCTACTGCTGTCTCCATGGAGATATTTGAGATACTGGACAGAGACAGAAAGATCATTTTAGAATTGCAGAAAAATTAGACAAGCAGACACCTGGTCCAAAATCCTAAAGCTGATAAGCTATATAAAAGTGCCATACAAACAAAATTATAATTGACTATTATTATAAATGCTCTGAAGGACACTGACCTGCTTTGCTGGAGTCCTGTCCCATATGAGGCTTTGATGATGATATACTCCACGTTACTCAGGACAGACATGAAGTCTTCATGACTCACAGCTTTCTCAGACACTGCATTGAAGTACTTCCACTTGTGCTGTCCAGTCAAAATTAGATTAATATTTAATTAATATTTACTAAACCAGCTCTGGGTTGTCTAATTACCCTACCAGTTATATGTACTCTGCATGCTGTGTGGGTGTGTAAGGGACGCTCACCTCTGTGAGAGGGACACGCTGTGTGGTGTGAATGCCATTCTCTGGAGCAGGCATGTCAATGTAAATCACCAGCTTCCTCAGGTGTCCTCCCCTCATCAGCACTTGAGGCTCATGGTTGGACAGACCAGATCCATCCATAGCAGCAAAGGTTACAGTATAAGAGAGTTCACCTCCATAGGACAGCAGCTGAAGAGAAGTAAAAGACATCAGCTCTGTGTAACTGCGCTACACATATCTCAAACAGTGTATCTAAATTGTCAGTTCAGGAAGCAATACAAAGACTTGTTTTATTGCTATAGTATTGCTATTTGTGAAAATTATACTGTTTAAAAGATATTCTGATTATTTATGACAGCTGCATATAGTTTAAATAAAGTTTTTGTCCTCTTCTTCCATTTTTTTCACCAATATTTGGTCAACGATATAATTTACTTAAGACCGGACCAATTCACAGCATACTTAGTATGGTTGTAGCCCCACAGGTCTGAAATGGAATATAATGTTTGTGTCCCTATGTGTGTGTTGCCCTTCAGGCTAGTGCCCCCTGAATGGGGTAGGCTCACAGCACTTTTTAGGCTCGAAAACATTTTCTGCAAGTTGGCCCACTGTATATGACAGTTTACCTTTTTCAAATTAAACTTTTTCCACTATATTCTCATTTTTTTTAGATGCACTAGTATAATTTTCTTTCGAAAGCACATACAGTGAACGAAGAATTTTCTACAATGTCACTGTAATCATTTCTTTTAAGAAAGCAAAACCATTTTTATTTTATACCTGTCTATGTACTACAAATGTATAGCGTAATGTTATAGCTAATGGTTTTCCACACTGGTACGAATATATAAGGAATATTTTAATGCATTAATCTTAAATCTGACAGTCCTGGTATGCAGTGTTGTACCTTGCTGCCTTGGAAAGGTTGGGTCAGTCGCCAGTAATAAGGTCCAGAGAGAGATGAACCAGTCTGGAGCTGAGCCACATCCAGCAGAATTTCTCCCTTTGTATGATAAACGCCCTCTAGTGTCCCCTGCAGGTCGCTCTGGCTCACTACATATAGATGCTTGGTAGCAGGACTCACTGTGATCTGATAGAGACAGTAACAGACAGAACTGTGTTTATGTAATGAATACAGCAATAAGTCATTAATAGCCTTAGTGATAGCCTAATCATCTTAGTGATGAAGACTTGTGCTAATTATTTTGATACTGCAATTATGTCACACAAATCTAATATGCCCGGTTGTTCATCACAATGCACATGGTTACAGTTACAGTTAGGCTCACACTACAGGCCAAGGTTTTTTTTTTACACATACGTGGCCCAGTTGTTTTAATCACAACAGTGTGAAAAGCAAAAAGAATGACAAGAAAATGACACATGATCTCAGCTTATTTCATATATAATATACACGACAATCTAACCTCTGTTTGACCTTTGAATTAAAAATCATGCAACAATGATGACTAATAATCAATAGCTATAATACAATCATGTCATTTGCTTGCACATATTCCATTTAAACCCATCCAGACAAAGAATAAAAGGCTTTGACCCCATCCTTCAATACATTCTAGCCTATTGTTATAACCTTTCCACATCCCATTCCATTCTGACCGTCTCTATACTCTCAGTTCACGCTCATTACACTGTATTCAATTCAGCCCTTCCTTTCTTTGCCTTGTCTGAGTTATGCTGCAAATTTCTATTCAGCAGCTCTATTCATCATCAGCTCCTCATCTAACGCGCGCTGCAGCTGATTCCCACAGCTGCTCTATTATACAGTATGTCTTTGCTCTAATTTAACTTTTATGCAACATAACACTGAGGCATGAAAAAAATATCAATATCTTCTTTTCCTATGGTGCATCTTTGGAACAGTGGAATGTGAAAAGGAGAGAGTACTCACTGGCACTCTGACCAGCCCACCGAGCTCCTCGCAGCTGGAGGAGACCCCAAAACAGAAGCAGGGGCTGCAGCCTGCTGGATTCGGCTTCCATAGACCAAATGTCCCGCTCTTACACTCATCACATCCACCACCGCCTACATTCTCCTGAGAGAGGGAGAAGGAAAAGAGAGAGAGAGAGAGAGAGAGAGAGAGATCACAATGTAAAAGGAAAATATATATGCATAAACTTTTGTATCATTAAGAGGAATATCTGTGATATTAAACTTTCATGCAATACCCAAGTTCCAATATTGACTTTCGTTTTAATGAAAACAAAAAAGTTTATTCATTTTTGAAAATGTATTATTTTACTTTTCTTGTAAAAAACAAAACAAAACTGCTAGTCAATGTACGAGGGTGAGTCAAAAATGATCCGCACTCACAGTACGGAATGGAAACAGTGTCAATCGCCAACCAAGAACAAGTTCAAAGGTCAAAAACCACCAGCTGAACAATTGATACTTACAGTTTTCTGGGATTCTCAAGGGCCCAAACTGGAACATTATCAGGAAAAAAGGTTCAACAACCAGCAGTGTTCGTTACAGCAACATACTCACTGACCAGCTGAAGCCTAAAATTCTGACAAAACGCAGAGGACTGCGATCCAATGGTGTCGTGTTGTTGCATGACGATGCACATCCACACACCACTACCCATACTTCCAACACAAACGTCTTTTTGAGATGTTAAAACATCCGCCCTGTAGTCCTGATCTTTCCCTATTGGACTATCACCTGTTTGATAACCCCTGAAAGAAGCCCTACTAGGATGAAGATTCACGTCTGATGATGAGGTGAAGACAGCGGTGCATTCGTGGCTCGCAGCTCGCAGGATCATTTTTGACTTACCCTCGTAATATAATAAAAAATGTAAAAAATCTGTATATTAGGAAAATATACAGGGGTTAGACAATGAAACTGAAACACCTGTCATTTTAGACCGCAATAATTTATTAGTATGGTGTAGGGCCTCCTTTTG
>JAOTRJ010000048.1:12548569-12558877 GCA_028564905.1 Leptodoras praelongus | reverse complement strand
AAATAGTCATGAAAATAAAGAAAACACATTGAATGAGAAGGTGTGTCCAAACTTTTGGCCTGTACTGTATATACATAGAAGCAAATCAAAGTCAAATAGACTTTGTTGAAGCACATTAGGAAAGAGAATAGAGGTTGCACCTGATGTTACAGACATGTTCTAGACATTAAGAGGTGAGGGAGCCTTTCTGAAAGTCTCATAATTTATGTGGGTATCAAACTGTTAAACATAGCCATAAGCATGAAATATGTAAGGAATAAAACATGATGGGGTGATGTCATAGTAAAATAATCAACAATATTGAAATGATCAACAGTTACCACTATAACGTTAATCCTTTCCAATAACAACATTCCTGAAGTGTTTTGTTTCTCTTGTACCACTGGAAGTTTCAGAAGATTGCAATAGTTTATTTATTGATGAATATTTATTGGTTTTAATGTTTATTATTAGGAGCAAGGAACAAGGTTGCATTGATAGCCATCAGTAGAAGTTCAGTGCCAAACACAGTCAGGGGCAATTTGTACATGTACAACTTACATGTCTTTGGACTATGGGAGGAAACTGGAGTACATGGAGTAAACCCACACAGACACACGGAGGACAATCAGGCTCCACACAGAAAGGACCCTGAGATGCCGCCCGAACCCTTTATAGTTACATTTAATGTTGTGTGAATGTCCATGACACAATCTCCTATTATCATTTATCTTAAAGCAGTTATAAAAAAGCATTGCCTCACTAGCCTCTCTTTTTCGTCTTCTTGGCGTGAAAAAGACAAACTGTGCAATTTGTCATGTTACAGCAAAATCACAAAGAGCGAAGTTCTGAAAACTCTTCCATAGCCGAAAACATATCGACTGCTACAACTGTGGCGCTGCCTCTTAATGTGCCATTTCCATAACTCTTAAAAAAACATCTTTCACGATATCAGCATATGTGTTTCAACCTTAAATAACTGCCTGATTTTATTCCATTTATTATTAGGCTTAGATTATCTGCCATACAAATCCATGTGAAAGGCTTGTTACTATAGGAGCAATAATGAGTGCATTAATATAAAATGTGGGTTTGAATGGCTTTGGATTTGTATAGCACTGACTACGTGTAGTTAGTGGCATTTAATGTGTAAAATACACAGATTTGAGGATCTGGTACATTAAAGCCTGTGAGAATGGCTCCCTGGTGTTCACAGCATCGCCTCAGCTGGAGAGCAGCTTTATGATATACTGCCTGAACATGCCTCCCATATTCACTATTCACTTAGAAACCTCCGTTCTCTGCATAATCTAATTAGTCTCTGTCCCAGGCCTGTCCCTGCCTGCTGCACAGCTGTGTCTGTGTGCAGCTCTGAGCGCTCATGCCTGGCCCCACGCTGGCACTCTGAGCCACCCCAATGAGGCCCAGATTCATCCTAATTGTACAGTGTCAGATTGTACAAATGGAGATGGATCTGGCATAATTATGAGGTGGAAGTGCTTCATGAGTGTCATGGAAGAGGGAGCATGGAAATGTGGCGAGCTCTGCATTAGTACCCGCTCTAATCCATCATCATTTAATGGTATGGCTGAAAAGACAGGTTCCCGTCTCTCACAGCTTCTTAGGTGTGTTCAGGAAGCCGCCTTGTTCACATGCTGAGCCTCACACGCATTTTCAGGCGATATCATATTTCAGCGTTCTTCAGATTGTCTAATAATCTGACTGTAGTAATAACCTGTGAGGTGACAACTCAAACTCAAGAGATTTATCTGGCTTCTTAAAAATGTTCTTATTCTGGGTTTTCCTGACAGTTTGAGGACCACATTATAGAGAAACTGTATAAAATCCTAATCCTGACACCTTATAAAAGCCCGACTGATCCATTATATTTTAGGTTAACCCCTTAAACAATGTTGTTGTGTGCCAGTTTAATAACCAACCAAACGGTTCTCTCTTTTACCCCAACTCCTTGTCTGCACCTGTTCTTATATCAACTGATTTAAAAAGAATCCACGTCTGCTGCACTTGTACTGAACCATCATGGCTTATGTAGCAGATCCTCTGTTTTGGCCAATCACATGCATTTATACATTACTAACCTGAAGGCAGTTCATTAAAAAGGGAAGGAGTTTTCACAGACTTTTATAGATTTTTTTTTTGCACTTCTCCCCTCTGGGCTGATTAGTGAAGTGATAGCATGGCTGTTATGGCACCCAGGGGAGAATAAGCAGAGAAAATGCATGCAATGCTGTGCTGTTCCTTTCATAAACTGAATCCTTTCTGCATGAATATGGGGCAACGTACGTGTAATATGATTTTAATATGAATATTTATGGATTTCTCAAAAGTCAGGGCCTAAAGACTTTTGTTCTGTAATTCCGTGCCCTTATTGATGAACACGTAATTGACTCGTGAATAGCCATGCTGTCTTGACGATGATTCAATGATTAGTTTTTCCCACAGGTATTTTGCAGACATGAGCAATAAATAGCAAAGGCTGCTCATGGAGGCTGTTAGCTGTGTAATTGTGAGTGAAAGGATCAGTGCGTGTTCCTTAATCTCTGGATTTTGTGTTGAGATGTTGTGCTTTCGGGCTCGGTGGGTAGCACCGTCGCCTCACAGCAAGAAGGTCCCGGGTTCGATCCCCGGGTGGGGCGGTCTGGGTCCTTTCAGTGTGGTGTCTGCATGTCCTCCCCGTGTCCGTGTGGGTTTACTCCGGGTGCTCCGGTACAAGACATGCACGTTAGGTTGATTGGTGTCTCTAAAGTGGCCCTGGTGTGTGAGTGTGTGTGCCCTAGGATGGATTGGCACCCTGTGTAGGTTGTTCCTGCCTTGCTCCCTATGTGTCCAGCTAGGCACCGGATCCCCCGTGACCCTGAAAAGGAATAAGCGGCCAAGAAGATGAATGAATGAATGAATGAATGAATATTGTGCTTTCTCTTTGTCCCGACTCTCCAGATACTATATTGCAAAAAATTCAGTGTTACACAGGGCGACACGGCGGCTCGGTGGGTAGCACTGTCGCCTCACAGCAAGAAGGTCCCGGGTTCGATCCCCGGGTCGGGCGGTCTGAGTCCTTTCTGTGTGGAGTCTGCATGTCCTCCCCGTGTCTGCGTGGGTATACTCCGGGTACTCTGCTTTCCTCCCACAGTCCAAAGACATGCACATTAGGTTCATTGGTGTCTCTAAAGTGGCCCTAGTGTGTGTGTGTGAGTGTGTGTGCCCTGCGATGGATTGGCACCCTGTCTAGGGTTGTTCCTGCCTTGTGCCCTATGCTGCTGGCTAGGCACCGGCTCTAGGAATAAGCGGTCAAGAAAATGAATGAATGAATGAATAAATGTTACACAGAAACGTTTGTATGTCAGTAACAAAAGCAACATGTTACACAACAGACCACCTTTCCGAACAAAACATAATGAAAGCTGCTTTGTTTTGAATGGAAAAAGAGAAGTAAGTGGGACAGTCAAAGTCTCCAGAAGAGCTGTGGCAGATACTCCAAGATGCTCAGTAAAACTTCAAAGCTAATTACTTTACAGTACGATGCAGTAGTCTCAGGACATGCACATGCAAAGACTTGCTTGTAAAGCAAAGATGCCTTTGAAAATAAACGAAAGCGCTATAAGGGCAGTAAACAGTAATAAACTAAAGGAAGTCCATATACGGTGTGCCTTTTTCTAAATAGTGTTCCCGGATACAACGTTTGCAGTTTTATAAGGAAAGTTTTACTGAACGTCTCAGAGAATCTGCCACGGCTCTTCTGGAGTCTTTGACTGTCACAATCCCAGCAGCCTTCATTATGTTCTTTGTATGAAAAGTGCTCTGTTATGTAACGTGTTGCTTTTGTTACTGACATTACAACATTTTTGGGTAACATTTGGAAAAGTAATGTTTGGAAATATAAAATGTTTTTGTACGGACTCAATAATGCAGGAAAGTTGTACCTAAAAACAACAGGGTGCCTCAGACTTTTGCACAGCACTATATACATTTTTGATGGTCAGTATTCCTAATCTCTGTTGACTTGTCTACACTTTGCACACTCAAAGTGCTCTTGTTTTTCCACCACATTATTGTTCTCGATACATAAACGGGTCAGGGATATATTGGCAAGACATTTATCAGCCACGGTTTGGCAGTCCGAATAGCAAAGGAAGTCAGGTTTTAATACATCTATGTGTTCTTTCTTGGTAGGACCATGTAGAATATGGAATATGGAATATCATTGGGGAAATGATGAAAAGTAATTGTAGTTGTCATAATTACTAGCTATCATAATTCTTTGATGGTAATGAGCTCTTGATTATTGAACATCAGGATCAGCAAAATGCAGCTGAACAACGTTTCTGGAGTTACAGTGTTAAACATATTTGCTGTAGAGTTTACTGTATGGTGCTGGAGGTTGATTACTTTGATTATTTTGGACTTGTTTCTAACTCAGGAACTTGTTTTTCTGACATACCACCATGCTGGCCTAGAATTATTGGAAAAAATATCAGTCTTGTTTGCTGTTCCTCTTGCTCTGGATCTTTATCCTCTGAATTTCTCATTTCTGTTATACTGGTAATTCACTGAGAAGGATTTTTTTTAGTTATTAGCATGATTGAAATGAAAACAATCATTGAATCAAACTTAGCCATCCTGAAGGCGACTTATCTTTGAGTAACCAGTAGGGGTGGGCTATATATATCGTGTACGATAATATCGTCATTGTTGTTTTAACATTGTACAAATTTGATGCTCCAGTTTTTTTTTTTTCCACAATTTTCTCCCTAATTTAGTCATCTCCAAATCCCACCCATCAGTGTCTGATGCTGCCCCTCCCACCCTGAGAGCACGGCTCTCTGAGCTCCCGGCTACGGGCAGCTATAGCATCACCCAGATTCGGATTGACTGTAAGTTAGATTTGTTTGTGTGCAATATTTTGGTATGGTATACCAATGGTGTTTATTACTTTTATTTGCTCTTGCAGACAATTACAAATAAATAAGAGCATTTTTTAAACACATTTGTTAAAAACACATTTAAAAGAATATGGTATAAATATCGTTATTGTCAAAATCGCCCAAAATATTGAGATATTATTTATTGTCCATATCGCACACCCCTAGTAACCAGGTGTTCAGGCTAACTGCACTAGAAGGTGCTTCTCTGTATAAAACATTAACAGACACACTTTTCAGCATATATATGCACTTTTGTATAATGAAAAATGTTTTCTTACACTCAGTATGGCAAAATCAGATATTTGCAGTGTTAGTACAATCTCATTAACACACTCCTTCCTTTCTGATTTTTTTCCCACATAATGCCTGATTTTCATTCTTACATATTCAGTCTATGTAAGGATAATTTTAATGTTTATTTCTTCCTGACTAATATAAGTCCAATAAAATTGACAACAGAGCCATCAGAGAAAAAAATACTACTATAAACGCTACTACCATGAATTCACTTTAATTCTAATAATATAAAATGTAATGCTACATATACTGAGGTACCATAGATATAATATTTGTACTTAGACATAATGGAGTATTCACAAGATCATTATAAAGGTGCAGATATGTTGTAGCTGATGATAGACTTGATAAGATTGGAAACATTATGGACAGCAAACAATTGAAATGTATACACAAGGACCTTTAACACACAAGCAAATGATTGTTAAATGAAATGAGGTGTGTTAGTGTAGCATCACAAAAGTGTACATGACAGAATTGGTGTCCTGAGTACTGGGTTTGAGAAACACGTTGTGAATGCACGATTCACATGAACAATCTGCAAATATTAGGAGATTTGCCTCAAAACATGCTCTATTCTGCCGACCCAGTTGGGCAATCGAGAAGCCATCAGCTTTCCAGTAATGTCTTGTAGCGATGCCAGGACACATCATCATGACATGGTTTGTCTCAGGGAGCATTATAACTTTATTTGTTGAGTGAAAGCAGGTTGTGTGTGGCAGTTTATCGCTGAGGCTAAGGAGTCATAAATACATCAATACTAAGATTGAGAGATCTAATTTCCTCCTGGGCATTTGTGTGTTTTCTCATTTCCTGACTTGCGCCGTTATCTCTCGTGCTCGCGTACGCGACTGGCATTTCATTTTACCGATACAGATTAGCCAAAGCAGCGTTACCCGTGTCATGTGATTTATTTTTTTTTCCCTCCAATCCAGGACTGGCGTCGTCATATCTGCAGAGTTCAGTCCAAGAGAACAGCAACTGACCCTGGAACTAAAACACTGCTCAGTATTCAGAAACAAAACCCCCTGTCCTCAAGGCTTGTGCGAAACTCCTCATACTTAGGTGTTGATAAGTAATCTGATGGTGCTTGGAGTAGGGAATAGGCCTGTCATCTCTACACAGTTTTACTTGAAGAGAGAAGAATTGCAGGCGCTGGGTCAAATTACCCAATATTACTTTTATGGCTTGTGTCCTTGTAGAAGACAAGACGCTCATAAGAGTGCATCCTAGAAATGCGCAACAAAAGCTTACTCGTTGCATAGAAAGGGTATTGCAACGGATGCAATTGCTGAGCTGGTAGCAAGGAAGGTTATCAGCCTTCTCTATTGCATTAGGTATTACAGGAGGACATGTTAGCGGTGTCAGTGCAACGGGAAAGCAATACCATCACGGTAGAAGACACAATAAATACACAGAATAACCCAAAGACAGGGTGTCAGGCTGCGCTGTATCGACTGCGGCTCTCTGCCCCATAGCAATTTAGGCACAGCTTTGAGACATACAGGTTGCTTTCACATATGCAGTGTTTAGTTTAGTCTGTTTGAATTGTCCTTGGTGCGGTTCATTTAAGAAGGTGAGCACAGCAGTTACGCACAGATGAGGAACAAAACAACCATTTTGAGACTGAGTGATGCAGTCTTAGTTTTGGTCTTAGTCTTGGCTGGATGTGAAACATAAAAAGATGTAAAAACTAGTTACTTCTATAATTGCCTAGTCTTATTTAGCTTTGTGTTCTCTGGGCTCGGTTCACGCTAAGTGCACACTTGGCAGCGCTTCGCTTCTCTTTTTCCATCACCATGTTTCTCACCAACTAATAAAAGAATTTGACGATTATACATTTCCAGCCCTACGCACTCCCAAGTCAATGGTTTTTCCTTTCTTTAATACTGTGCAGTGTAAAAACAAACCAAACCTAAGTGTAAACAAACCAAAACTATCGTTTTTTTGCTCTGATTCAGAGTAATATGTGTGAAAGCACCCCAAAATAAGAAAGGTGTAAAAGCCATGGAAGGCTGTAGAAATGCGTACACAAAAAAACATGTTTTAAACTGAGTGCATTCTGTATCTTTATACTTGCAAGCCTGAAATTGCTTCACCCCAGTGGACTTCTGTGTACTCTAGTGGCAGGTGCAACAATAGAATCTCTTTTAAGTTGGTCTTGGAAATGTTTCTAAGAAATGTATTCGTAGGTGAGTAGGAGAAGTATTGATTGTGACCTGTAAAAAAGACGGATGGATTTTTAAAAATGCACAGTGCATCAAGACTAAGAAGACGGCCCTGCTCGCTTCATATTGGAATCGTTTGAAATATTTGCAGCATGCATTTTGTACAGGCGTGTTCGCGTTGGCTTTGTTTTGTAGGCCGTTTCTTTTTTCTTTCTTCGCAAGAAAATACAGATGACAGGGTAGAAAGTATCGATTGGTGAGATGGTGAAGGGAAGATGGCCCATGGAGACTCTCATAGAGCCTTTCATGTGAAAGCCCAATGTCTCAGAGAGTAGAGCTCAATCTTTCTGCTAGATATCACTTAAAGCAGCTGTCTATAGCGTTTAGATTCCGTTCACGGCAAGATACTGGCCCTTAGAAAGCCATACAACAGAGGCCCCTGATGTGAATATGTGGGTGTGCAGATGTGTAGGTCTGTTATTTGTTGTATAGCTAAGAATGTGTCTGTGATTTCATTCAACACCTGATGAGCGCTTTATTGACATCCATGGACTATTGAATTGAAAACCGTCTGCTGACTGCATGGCTGAGGTGATGAGCTAGTTACCACTCTTACATCATCCCAGCCTTGTTGATTTTAGCCGCCAACTGCTATGTGTGACCGCCAAGAGGCACGGATCTATTAGTGTGCCACCAGGTCCTACAGAGCACATCAGACAAACACAATGAAATGTGGCTGGGCAGCAAATCGCAATTACAAACCCTACAACTGGTTTTGACGGTACAAAGAAAAAACAGTGTTTTTAATGTGCTGAACATTACAATGTCCTTATAAAGCAAATTAGCTTGTAAAGGATATATTCACAATTCGTTTCCAATGAGACACATTTGCTTTGATTTTGAAGGGATGCTAGATGGATGTAGACGCCGTGCAGTTTGAAACCCTTCTCTAGTCTGTCTTTATGGCTAACTAGAAATGGCCTGTGTGCTTCTGCACCCCTCGTGGAGATGTAATCATTTTTAACCTCGGGGGTTGATAGAAACGTCTGCATCATCCCAGACCAGATGCAGCGAGCCATCTTCAATACCGTCTGTGTCCTCTGTTAACGCTGTGAGGGACTTTACTATGTAGCTCCAATTGTGTTTGATTATTTAAATTATACCATGCAAAACTGTACTCTTGGGGAAGGGAGGTTGTTATATGTGTAGAGGTCAGTGTGTGGTGTGCCAGTCAAACTACAGAGTGTACCCAGGGTATGAGTACGTCTCAACGCCAAATTGATGTTGGGAAACATGGAAAATAGGCATGAAATTCAAACTGTATCTGTAACAATCAGGCAGCCTAGTTTAAACCACTACAGCCCTGACCAGGCACTTACTAAAGATGAATGAATGCTGAGCATTCATGACAGCATAGTCTTTGTTTATATGATTTGTTGGTGTCCTGCAGGATCGCTATCCAGAAGCGATTTCCGAAAAAAATCTGGTTACATTCCTAAAACAAAAGGATATTAGATTTGTATCCTTCTGCAGACTCGTAGTTCGTAGTTCGTAGTTCGTTTTAAGCTCTTCCCCTCAGTCATACAGTATTTGTAGATATTGGCTCAAGATTATCCTGGTTATCAGACAACGTTATCAGACTGCGAACACCCGAGCGAGGGTAAGATTACAAGAGAAAACAAGGTCGCGCAAGAGAGAAAGGTTGTGTCTGCATGATCCGTCTGTGTTAGTTTGCTGTGTCTACACACTCTTTTGCACTTGATGGATTTAATGGCATCATGTAAGTCTGAGCGTATTGATTTGATCAGAATGGAACGAGAGGCTGAAGGAAATAAAGAAACGCAACTGTCTTACTGCAGTGCTCATTTCAGACATTCCACCTCTCACACACATGCACTAGCCATCCAAGCCGAATAGAGAATCATGGTGTTTATCAGCTCTAATGAACCTGAATTGTGCATATAGAGAGAAAAGCTATTGTTCAGAGAGCACTTTGACAAGATAATTAGTTACTTTTATTTCAGGAATGTCTAATTATCCTGGCTGTGGTCTCTGCTAGCCACTGACCAGCTCCTTCTAGGTTTTCACATTGTTGAATACTTAGACCTTATGGTCTTGTTCCTTTATCATCAAAGCGTACCTAAAACCTCTCAGTAACATTTATTTCTTACAGGCTTTGAACATACTTATTCATTAGCTTGGTGTCATTCCTGTGAAATTATTGTCATTATTTAACAGATGTTGTAAAGGCTGTGACACACCAAGCATTGTCAAACAAGCAGCATCAGACCAAGGCAAGCTAATGATCATCTTCTGTTCTGTTATCATTGCCTCACTGTGACGTCACATCTGAAAGCATGAATATGAACTGATCCTGAATGAAAGGAAAGTCTCCGTACCATGCGGTGGTAGGGGTCTATAGTCATATTTACAAAAGAGAACTCAGAAGAAACAATATTGGTTAAAGACAAGCTATGTCCTTAATTATGTAGTAGCATACACTGAAGTACCAGAAAAACTGGTATACTAGTTAATAGGTCCCCCACAGGAAATTGGAGGGAGCATTGCACAGTCCTCACGCTGGTGTTTCTTGAGGCCCCAAAATCCAAACCTGCAAAATGCTATGACTCATTTCAGAAGCTCCAACTATTAAACTGGGTTGAAAATTGGAAAACCGTGATAACATGCTGTTCTCACAGTGGAAAAAGCTCTAGAAGCTTCCATAGATGTCAGTCGCTTTATATACACACTGTTGGTCACAACCAATGACCTGCATATGTGGCATTGCTATGTATTTTGCATAGGCTCCATTACCAGTTTTTCTGGTACTTCAATGTACTAAATAGTACAGGGGTTAGACAATGAAACTGAAACACCTGTCATTTTAGTGTGGGAGGTTTCATGGCTAAATTGGACCAGCC
>JAOTRJ010000048.1:12476331-12489374 GCA_028564905.1 Leptodoras praelongus | reverse complement strand
GCCCTACACCATACTAATAAATTATTGTGATCTAAAATGACAGGTGTTTCAGTTTCATTGTCTAACCCCTGTATATCTACTAAGCCACACTGATGTAACTGATGTGGTGCACCCCCATGCCATCACAGTTGATGCTGGTTTTTGTACTTTTTATTGTTAGCAGTCTGGATGGTCTTTTTCATCTTCACATAGACACATAGAATCTGGCCTCTGTTTTTCCCAAAAAGCAAAAACATGGACTCATCTCACCACAAAGCACATTTCCACTGTATTTTGGTCCAGACTTTAGGCTCCAGAGGATTCATATCTGCCCAAAATTGATATATGGCATAGTATCCTTCTTTGCATAGTATAGTTTCAGGTTGCATTTCCTGATGCAGCAGTGGACTGGGTTAAGTGACAAAGTTTTTCAAAGTTCTCCCGAGCCCATGTGGCTATGTCCACCACGGTAGCATGACGGTTTCTCAAACAATACCGCCTGAGGGCTTAATGGTCACACACATTCAGCAGCGGGTTCCACTCTTGGCCTTCAATCACCAAGCTTTCGCCTGACTCTCTGAATCTTTTCATGATATTATGAATATTCTGTAGACAGTGAAAGACCTACATTCTTTGCAGTCTTGCAATGAGAAACATTGTCTTTGACCTGACTGACAATTCTCTCACGAAGTTTGGCACAAAGTGGGGGACCAAAACCCATCCTTTCTTGCAAGACTACGTCTAATTGTGGAACTTTCTAGAACAGTGTTACTTGTATAATCTTTTCAGCCGAATTTGCTTCTTTCCCAAGGCGTCACATCCTGTTGTTTTTAAATTCACAAATTACAGCTAGGTTTGCCAGTGAAAATGTTTTCTTTGTACTTTTATCAGTTAAATAAGTTTTTAGTTTTTATTGCGTTTTTAGAAAGTCTCCCAACTTTTCTGGAAATAGGGTTTATATACATGCATAAGCCCTCTGTCCATGGAAAATGTACAAACCGAGGATGTGAGAAGAGGAATTTGTGTGGGTACTTTTTGTGACTACCCTTTGACTCATCCATGCCTTTTTGTTGACTTTCCTTTGTAAATCTTCTGCTTCTACATCAGTGTGTATGCGGTCATAGCACATGTTCAATTAGTCATACAAGTAATCTTGTTTATCACAAAGGAGGTTGCTTAGGCTTGTTTATTTTTCATCAGATTTTCAGCTCTTAATTGCCTTATACGTCTACAGAGATGGTGTGCGTCTGTGAAAATAGCAGAACTGACTATGCTAGTGTTTTTCTGTTCAACATTACACGTTAATCTGAGGGGTTTGAAAAACAACATGGATTTGAAAATCCACAACACAGTTTAATCCATGTCTCATCTTCTGTATGTGTGGAATCAGGAAACAGGAAAGTCTGTTTCTTTATCCTGCTTGTGGACTGGCATTACACTGCACATTTTAACGTTTTCCACACTCCCAACACACCTGAGTCAACCCACCATGGGTGTTAAATGACTGTGTAAGAGCAGGCTAAGCAGAAAAATGTGCAGTGTATTCTCTGTCCAGGACTTTTTTTTATGAAGTTTGCCTTGCGGGAGCATCTATTGGTTCCCTATTCATAAGACTTGTCTGGAACAACATTAGCAGCGAGCAATGAGTTGGCTAATGCTAAGTTCATTACAGTCGAATAAACACTGCCATTGTTTACTCCTTCTGTGCATAGTAAGCAGGCATACACCCCCCATCCCCCCATCTAACACACTGTCCAGCACATGCATCCCTCCTGGAGGGAGGAAATGCATCTCCTGTAATGGCATCGATACATTAGCGTTATTAAGGACTTGTCAAAATCGCTGAGCACATTAGCGACATAGCTCGGGACCCCCTGGGCTACAAACAAGCGGTGCACAATTATCACAGTAATTATACAGGTGCAATGACTCTTCTTTTAAATGACTGCAGTGATTAGAGTGATGGCAGGAATGCAGAAGGGTATCTGCAATCACTCTCCCACGCCAAGCTAATCGCTTTTCCATTTGCCTTTGCGCTAACCAACCATTAGAGCATCATGTTGTTCACCAGCCAATGGGCACAAAGACGCTAAGGGCATAGTAAAAGCGTATTTACATAAATCACAGTTTCATTATTAATTCACTTGTCTGGTCAACATTAGCTTTTAGCCCCTCTGGGTAACAAGCCATACAAAAAAAAAACAGATAACGTCAGCTATGAAGTTTTCTTCTGACACTATCAAATCAAAAACAAGACTGAGAATGTAATGTTATCTTGCCAGCAGGGTGATGGCGATAACATGTATGAAGTCACAGTTTCGGCTCCAGGGAAAACACTGAACCCTTTCAGGAGCACCTACCCTTATGTGTCAGTGTCTCGAGCCGGTAGAGGCGAAGAGGTACAGAAACCTGCACCCAGGAGACAGAGCCGGATCACCCGTAGCCAGGGGATATCATATAGCTTCAGGCAGAACTTTCAGAAATCTACAAGAGGCCCAGCGGAGATCAAACATGCCTCACAACATGCCATGACGTGCCCTGGCCCCAGCCTACATGCCCCTCACATTAGAACGACATTAGACACACACACACACACACACATGCATTGCAGACATACCGCTCATGCTGTGTGTCACACACATCAGCCCTGGCCACTGACTTCTCCTGGTGAACACACTTATGTCAGGTCGAAAACTAATCACCAAACATCACAGCTAATTAGGCTTCAGGAGAGAGGGGGCACATGCATGGCTGAATCTGGCAGGCATTTTTACAAATATAATTTGCAGGTCTAGTTCTACATTTCTAGGACCCCATGGCTGCAGTGCTTTAGAAGGTAACAGATACTGTAATGTTCCTCCAAACATGAGGTAAGAACCCTGGCTGTTAGGTGTAGGCTGGCACATGCAGCAGGTCTGTGCATTTCAGACAATTTAATTGCAGGTGTGGTGATAGGTGTAATTACACCGTGCCCCAGGCTAGGGAGCTGTGGTAATTGTTATAATGAAGTGTGTATATTTCATTATGAAGGCTAATGTTTGACTTCCACAGGCCTACTAGACATTGACCAGACCTGTAAACGACCTGTGTGGCTACAGCAGACAGTTGGATGTTTATGTTTATTGTACCATATCTGTAACAATATATACTGCTAGATCTGAACTTTCACAGTAGTGCTTTTTTACGCTTCATAATATCCCTATGTATAATATCACTGTAAGAAATTGTCCATCCCAGAGAATCAGTTGTGTCATTTTTGGTACTCAGGAATGGAGCTAGAAGCACAGAGTGTGCACCATCTCACAGTGAGCAATAACGTACGGATATAGAGACTAAACAAAGTTAATAATATTAGTAGTAATACTACTGCTATTAGAATATTACTAATACTAGTAATACTATATATATATATATATATATATATACTATTATATAATATACTTATGTAACATACTATTACTAATAATACTATTGTGCTGCTGCTACTACTACTACTAAAACTAAAACTCTACTACTACTAATATTAATACTAAAACTAAGATGCTACTACTAATAATAATAATACTGATATACTACTGCTATTACTACTACTACTACTACTACTAATAATAATAATAATCCTGATATACTACTGCTATTACTACTACTACTACTACTACTACTAATAATAATAATAATCCTGATATACTACTGCTATTACTACTACTACTACTAATAATAATAATAATACTGATATACTACTGCTATTACTACTACTACTACTACTAATAATAATAATAATAATAATCCTGATATACTACTGCTATTACTACTACTACTACTACTACTAATAATAATAATACTGATATACTACTGCTACTACTACTAATAATAATAATAATAATAATACTGATATACTACTGCTATTACTACTACTACTAATATTAATACTAAAACTAAGATGCTACTACTACTAATAATAATACTGATATACTACTGCTATTACTACTACTACTACTACTACTACTAATAATAATAATCCTGATATACTACTGCTATTACTACTACTACTACTACTAATAATAATACTGATATACTACTGCTATTACTACTACTACTACTACTAATAATAATAATAATACTAATACTGATATACTACTGGTATTACTACTACTACTACTAATAATACTAATACTGATATACTACTGGTATTACTACTACTACTAATAATAATACTAATACTGATATACTACTGGTATTACTACTACTACTACTACTAATAATAATACTAATACTGATATACTGCTGCTATTACTACTACTACTAATAATAATACTAATACTGATATACTACTGCTATTACTACTACTACTACTAATAATAATACTAATACTGATATACTGCTGCTATTACTACTACTACTAATAATAATAATAATACTGATATACTACTGCTACTACTACTACTACTACTACTACTACTAATAATAATAATAATAATAATAATAATAATAATATATAGATAGTCTATGATTTGTTGTTGATTTTCTTTGTGCAATCAAATACAGTAGGGTGGTATTTATGACCTCCACAGTCATATATGTATGTTGTCAGGTATTTGTTTGTTCCTTTACCAGTTTTGAGGATATAATTGGACCAATCCAACCAATTAAAACAGTCCTCATGAAACTTTGCATGGTTGTAGCCCAACATGTCTGATATGGAATATAAGGTATGTGTCTGGTTTTGTGTAGTTTAGATATACTTGGGTTCTGGGACTTATAACATTTAATAGGTAGTACTTTGGATAAAATTCTAGCAGTATCATAGCTCAAAGTAGCTTGAATTCAGGTCTACCAGCCTTAGCATTGGATATTCCAAATTAATGATTAAGCGCTTTTGTAAGTTGCTCTGGATAAGCTAAATGCCATAAATGTAAATGTAAATGTCTCTATCTAGGTGTTACCCTTCATGCTAGCACCCCCTGAAATGGGCTACACTCAAAGAGCTTTTTGGGCAATAGCTCGATGTTGGCAGGTTGGCCTCTAGGAGGCGTAGTACCCACGCTCAAACTTCACGGAACTTCACACCCTGCTTCAGTAACACATTTTTTAGACACACCCAAAATTTGGTGACATTTCATCCACAGAGGGTGCTGCAACTAGCACATGGCAGTATCTCAAGAAATGCTGCAATTTGATATCACTTCATGCAGCAGCCATATTACACACTGTCTTTTTTATTTCTTAACTGGAGACATACTGAAGTTTTATTTCTCAAAACCATACCAGTACAGTGATTTCACTTTTTTCTGATAAAATGGGCTGCCAGTTTTACACAGGCTTGCACTGGTAACGTCCTTAAAATGTTATTTTAATTTGCTATATTTTAAACAATCAGTTGAAATGTAAATATTCTCACACTTATTGTGGGGTGACCTTCCTTTTTATCATTATTGATAAACAAAATTGAAAAGGACAGCTTAGCATGAATTTTTGTCAGTTATTTAGTTGCAGCTATTATAAACTGGTGTATAAATGAGAGACAGGCAGAGACAAGTTCTGTTTTTTTTCTGCTTGGACTGTGGAAAAGAGTAAGGCGGGCAAAATAAAGGAAACAAGCCAGCTAACTAGCCCTGTGTGTGTGTGTGTGTGTGTGTGTGTGTCAGATGAGGACAGCTCAGAAACTTATGCCACACTTGTTGGCTTTATTGTTTGTGACCTGTAGCAAGTGACTAGTGCAGAGGTAGCAGATAATCTGGAAAACAGGGAGTGCGTATGTTTGTGTGAGTGTGTGTGTGTGTGTGTGTGATGTCAATATATCCATTGCTGGGGAAAGTTTGAAGAGAGGAAATACCAATCTAAAAAATATATGAAAAAATTGCTGATATGTGCAGTCACACCCTGCGTGTTTGTGCCAGCGAGTGCGTGTCGCTCCGTATGTGTTGGTGAAAGTGTGAGCCTGCATGTAGCTAGTAATGCACTTTTCGCAGGCGACAAGTTTCTCAGATGAGGTAAACAGGAAAACAAATATCCCAAGCAATTATAGAAAGAAATGTTCCCCTGCACCCTTCAGCCTTTCTGTCTCCTGCCATTTCATCTGCACTAGTGTTTGGCAGGGGCAGCGCAGGCCTGGATTGTGTAACATGACAAACTTTATCAAGATCAGACTGGAGTTTGGCTTTTTCCTCTGCCTCCTCGGACCAATTTCTCCAGTTGAGTTTTTTTTTTTTTTTAGCTTCTTTATTGACTGAAATTGCCTGAAGACTGAAGGCTTCAGTAAAAGGATACAGCCTTCTTTACTATGAATTGTAGAAGTCTGAATGACTGTGTGAGTGTGTGTGTGTGTGTGTGTGTGTGTGTGTGTGTGTGTCAGTGTGTATGCATGTGTCAGTGTGCCATTTTCTCAAAGCACCCTATGTTTCACAATATTTCATTTTTTGCTAATAGAGTTAATCATTAACAAAGAAAAGGAGGTTAATTAATTAGGAATGAATTAATTAGTCCAGAAATAGACGACAATGTCCAATCAGATTATCATTACTGAGTACCGTGGAAAATATCTCTGGTATCTCAGAAACGCAGAAACATGCGTCGTCTGATAGTTATGAACGTCTGATGTCTTACTGACCCGTCTTAGTCCAAAGTTTACCATTTTTCTTCTTTGATTCGTTAATTGAGTTTGCAGCAGAGAAACACAAATCACCATTATATCAAATATGTTCCCTGTTCTACAGATGATGTACTTCATGAATTACATTTATAACATGACATCACTGCTACAAAACATCTCACTGAACATGTCCGCTTCATTACCTTATCCACCTCCTTTTTTTTCTTTCAGTCTGCTTTCACTCAGCCGTGTCTGTGTGTGTATGAGAGAGAGAAAGACAGGGAGAGGGGGAGAGAGCTGAGATGTGTGGGCTCATTGCTCAGTTTAATTCTGGTCATTTGTATTACTTTTCGACTCTAGCAGCTCTCTGACTGCCAAACTTAAAACTTCACTCAATCCTGACAACCCCATTTATTCCTGCAGACTACAACTGCCACAGAGCAGGGTGTGGCTAATGGAAACATGGGAGGTTGGATGTGCTCACACACACATACACACATGCAGGTGCACTTTGAGGTTGTGGCTGTTGGCTAACAAAATTAGACTTCGCAGAGAGAACATGTGTGTGTATTGGCTTGGGAAAAGCCTTCACATGATCAAAGTTTGGCTACTTCATAGAGTGGTACTGAAAATGTTAACTAAACCTTAAGCAAAATTTGAGTCAGTTCACATCAGGATTGCGCATGTGCTACAAACTGAGTTCCTTTTTTGCCCAGTGTTGCAAAAATCATACGGAAATCCGTGCCGCGACTTGGAATCTCCTCCTTTGCCCATGCTATACCCTTCCATTTACATTTACATTTATGGTATTTGGCAGACACCCTTATCCAGAGTGACTTACATTTATCTCATTAATACAGCTGAGCAGTTGAGGGTTAAGGGCCTTGCTCAAGGGCCCAACAGTGGCATCTTTGTGGTGCTGGGGTTTGAACCCCCAACCTTCTATTCACTAACCCAACACCTTAACCACTGATCCACTCCTGTCCACCAAGTTTCATGACAATTAGCCTTGTAGTATTTCTGTAATCCTGCTCAGAGACAAACCAACAAACTGCATCACACAATGTCTATTAGCGATTCACTTTGGCACACATCCTAAACTTGAATAGCACGACATTCAGTGTGTTAGAAAACCACATTTGGCTAGCATGTTTACAGTGAAGAGATCTTTTGCCAGGATTTACAGCTGCATTTCTTAAACTGGTTTCTTATTTACCTAATGTGATCTCCGCAGGCAGAAAGCATTCCAACATCGCTCTGTGAAATTGGAGTGCTGATGTACAATAGGTTAAAAAAATTCTTTTTGTCTGTTGCCAGAAATTCAGCCACAGAGCCATCTAGCAGGTTTCCCCATACATACACTTTTATTTGTTATCTCATTATACACTGATATTACGGGTCATTTGTCCATCTCAGGAACTAATGGATCCCAGTAATCTATAGCACCATATATCACCCTTTTCATGCAGTCAGAGTTAAACTTATAGCGGATGGCTGGGTGTTATCTGTCTGCAAAAACAAGGCCCTGTATTAAGATTGTGCTGTGTATGTTCAACATCTCCTCAAGGGCTTTTTAATAGTCTCTTGCAAATGTACTCTCATATATCTTCCACTTTGCTGCCCTGTTGCTACATTTGAGTCATTCTGGTGTCTCCATCTACATTTTCTTCGTCCGAGCCTCTGCTTCATATCCTTTTCTCATAACACGCCTGATTTTCACGCTTGGCTCCCCCTGAACTATTTCTCTCTCCGGCTCCTGTTTTATTGTCCCCTCACTCTCTCCTCTGGGTACCGATCACAACTGCACACGCAAAAGCCCAGTAAGCTCTTAAAAGCCTTTTTAGAAAGTTTCACCCAATGTATGCTGGGATAGGCTTCAGCACCCCCACAACATACATACATATATATATATATATATATACACATCAGTGGCAGTTGCTGGTCTTTCAAAGTGGGGAAGCTCATTGTAAAATTTGTCTATATTAAATTTATTTATACATAAATTATAGGTATTATAATACTATAGATACTATAGATAGGTTGCTTAGATGGCCTTGGCTCATTGTGTTGCATGTGTAAGACTTTTAAGCAGGAGAAGCTCCTTTCTACACCTGCAGATGTAGCTCCAATTGTTGCCACTAACGATAACAGTTTGTACAGCTGAGGCATTGCACTGTCGAACTCCATGTCTTTTAGAAAAACCAAGAAATCACACAGCTTTCCCCTTTTACCCTGGAAGTTCTCATTTGAATACAACACTTGAGGTTCAGACCTCAACTTTTCAGGACACTCTGGAATACCTCCTCTGGTAAGACTTCTCTCATGTCATCAAACTTCCCTGGATTGACTAATTCTAAGAAGCGCAAACTTTCCAAATTTGAAAAACGCAGAGGAATCTGCTCCATGAGATGAATATCCTATCATAACATACAGAATTCTGTAGCATTCCTGGGGATTTTGGAATTGGGAGACACAGCGCTTTCTCATGGGCTCATCTCATAGGTCTGATGTGAGACCTGCTGCTTTGGTATAAACAGCTTGGAAAGTCCGCTCTGAACTCTTCTCTTTGACAAAAGCAAGAAGAGAACATCTTTGCAGTAGAGAACATCTATGGCCCTCTGCTGGACGATATCAAAGACCACATAAGTCTCTGAGAAGATTTGTTCACATGAACACAAATTCAAAATCCTCCAGTTTTATTACCCATGAACCCCTGGCTCAATCCGATCCGTGTCATCATCCAGTGTCTTATCTGCAATGATGTTACAAAAAGTTTGCAGGAGGCCATCAAAGTTGTTTGCCACAGTGCTTACTATCCGTGATGTGAAATTCCATCAAGTAGGAGCGTTTCTGGGCAACCTTGAACAGCCTGCAGACTCAAGAAAACATGTCCTCTTTGTGGATATGGAGAGAAATGTGGCAAATCCAGAGAGTGATGCAAAAGAATTTCTGCACTCAGACAAGCATTTGGCCTTCTGTGACAGCACCAGATTAAGTCTATGTGCATAGCAATGCACAAACATTGCACTGGGGCAATTGCCTTCACTTTGGCCTGCAGACCATTGAGGGCTGAAGCCGTGACAGCAGCCTCATCGTTTGTCTGTGCCACAATTTTATCCCTAAAATTGTAGCCCTGCATGTTTTCATTGAATACTTCAGAAACAGACTGAGCATCTAGCCCCTCTGTAACATCCACCTGCCATCCAAAAAAGGTAGCAGCCTGAATTTCATCTCTGATCTCATCAGAAACAGTGACTGCAAGAGCAGAGATCAAGTCATTTTGGATAGACTGAGACATACACTGATGAAACACAGCTGATGACTGGAATTGTGTGGCCAGGACAGAGTCATATTTAGATAATGTTTCTGTGAACTCCCTGTAATTCCCCTTGTTGGATAATTCACTAATCTCATCATGCCCGCTAAATGATAGCCCCCTAAATGATAAGGTGGTTTAGGAAGGTCATGTTTTGTTTTACCGTTTTATTATGTTTTGCCACTTGAATGCAAGCACCTTCATTAATTACAAGTTTACCCCTGATCCTGCCCAGGCAACATAACCTTGCCCATGTACTCACATGTTCATTGCTCTTTTCATACCTTTTATATGTTAGACAGATCCCCAAAACCCAATTTTGACCAGACCAGACATGATGCCTGAGAAGATTTCATCAAGAGGCATGGCCAACAGTACATTTTCTTTGTCACATCACTTCTAACTTTGTCATACCAGGAGATCTGAAAAGACCTGCTACCTTTCCTTGCTTTTTGCACCAAATCAGTCTTAGGTGTTGATCTGCCCTGCTGTTTAATGCTAATTTTCTCCTCATAAGGAAGACTATCAAATGGCTTTGCCAAAATCAGATCGACAATATTAGCATTGCATGCCATCATGTGCACCTTGCTAGCTGGCTAGTTCACTCTGACCTAGCCGACAGTATGAATGATTGATTGAACAAACTAATGAAACGATATTAAACTCAAACAATGAAATGCTGAAATGATGTTAAACTGCAACAAGCAAATACTATGAGTGTGTTTTATTTACACGATGATCAATGGAAATGGTCAAGTAATTTCACCAAGCAAATACTTGCTGCAAATGAGTTGCAGTTTGTCTTTCGACTTCACTCGCAAAATCTGCGATGGGACTGAAGTTCCCAGTGATTAAGTGACGGTCTAAAATCTCAAAATAGCTGTCAGTCAAAATGGGATTCAGCCTTTCGACTGGTCCTCCTATCATCTTGCAGAAGCTCCGCGCTCATACCCGCCCACAGCTCCATTCACCCCCAGAGACATTAAGCGTCTGGAAGTGGGACAAAATCATGGCATTTATCCAATGACCGGCGAGTTTCCAAGCAGTGACGTTCTACAGGCAAATGCAATGACGCTCTGGGAACGCATGAGAAGTTAACAAAATTGAGTCAGTCGATTTGTGATAAGTAGCTGATTCTGAACAAACCCGTCTTACGCATTTGTAGTTAATGAAATGTTAACACCACTGTACATATTTGACCATTTAATTTTAAAAGCTGAGCTTCTAAAAAGAATGTAAGAAAGTAATGATAATGAAATTCCCATGCTCTGCAGGGCTTATGCATGGGAATGGTGCTTCAAGTTCAGTTAGAGTCAGGTCTCAGATAAACGGTAGGACCCGTTTCAGTTGCATCCTAACCTTCACAGTGCCCAGACGTTTGTTTTTGTGAAAGCCTGCTGAAGTGCCTCGTCACTAGTACAATGCTAGTGAGTTTGGAGCAAACAAGAGAGCCCAATGTCCTGAACAGAGTGATCACAGGAGATGCATCATGGGTGTTCGAGTAAGATCCTTAGACAAAAAATCTGTGAAAAAGTGCTGAATGGCACACGACAACATCAGCTCACCCAAAGAAAACTCGCATGAGCAAATCAAAAATCACTGTTCATCATCTTTTTTGATTCTCAATGGATCATCCATGAAGAATTCATACCAGAAGGTCAAATGATTAATGGGAGATTTTACCCATTTTTACGTGGAGTTTTGGATCATTTGAGGAAGAGGGTTTTGCATGTGTGCTGTCAGATCACCTCTTCATGGATCCTCCATCATGACAACACACCGAGTCACACTTCTTGTTCCCCAAGATTTTGATCCTCGGGTGGGGTGGGCTGGGTCCTTTCTGTGTGGAGTCTGCATGTCCTCCCCATGTCCATGTGGGTTTACTCTGGGTACTTTGGTTTCCTTGCACAGTCCAAAGACATGCACATTAGGTTGATTGGTGTCTCTAAAGTGGCCCTAGTGTGTGAGTGTGTGTGTGTGAGTGCGTGAGTGTGAGTGTGTGTGCCCTACGATGGATTGGCACCCTGTCTAGGGTTGTTCCTGCCTTGCGCCCTATGCTGCCGGCTAGACACCGGCTCTCCTGTGACCCTGAAAAGGAATAAGCGGTCAAGAAAATAAATGAATGAATTTTTTGTAGCCATTATTCACTTTGTGCTTGTAATTTGTATACCAAAATGAAAAATTATTAAAAAGGACAAAAACAAATGAAAGGAAATTATAGCATTTTGAAATTCTAGTTAGTGCAGACAATTTAGGTTTTCTGTAAGATCCTAAAGGTCCTAGTGGTTTAACAAAAGAACTGAGACAGATACAAGATGTGTTTTCTATTCTATTGAT
Organism: Leptodoras praelongus; assembly: GCA_028564905.1. Lineage (NCBI taxonomy): Eukaryota > Metazoa > Chordata > Actinopteri > Siluriformes > Doradidae > Leptodoras > Leptodoras praelongus. Next base: position 12,477,153 of record JAOTRJ010000048.1, on the reverse strand, counting down.
GCTTTCTTACAGGAGCACAGTGGTCTCTGATGGTGAGGCAATAATACCTCATTTAATAATGATCTAATGCAACTAATGGACTTCTGTGATATTTATTGTAATATGTAATGACCATGCACTTTAAGATGTTTGCATGAAAAGAAAAAAATGACAGGTATTTATCATTCATCATTATCTAAACGAATGATGAATGATCCTAATGGGAAGATGTTTAATGGAGACCAACAGGACCAACCACTAGAGCCCTTGCTCTCTCTTTCTCTCTCTCTCTCACTCTCTCTCCTCCTCCTCCCTGCCTCACTCCTCCCAGCAGGCAAATTAAATATGATGATCCCAGTGGAAATGAAATACTAAATCTCATATAGGCCTGACTGCAAGGGAGACAGCCAGAGAAGTACAGAAAGGGAGAGCAAAACACTCTTGAAAGTCACCTTCAAAATGAAACTGTTGCTCCCCACAAGAAAAACGATCAGATTGGAGAAAATACCAGGGGAAGAAGTATGGCGTGCTGCTATCATCCGGCCTCCATAGCTGCTGCGACTCTTATCAGTGGCTGAAGTGCCTCAGAGCCAGGGCCTGCTATATTTCTCTCAAACTGAAAAAAACCCCTGCACCTTATAACATAAATTGTGGAGCAAATGTAGATGTGGTTGTGTTGTTAAAATCATGAGATGTTCAGCATTTGAAGGAAAGAGTCAAGGCCCAGACCTCTGATTAGAGAGAATTTGCATGTGTGCAATATATGGGTATATACAGGGGTTAGACAATGAAACTGAAACACCTGTCATTTTAGACCACAATAATTTATTAGTATGGTGTAGG
>JAOTRJ010000048.1:12445968-12459269 GCA_028564905.1 Leptodoras praelongus | reverse complement strand
GGCCCTACACCATACTAATAAATTATTGTGGTCTAAAATGACAGGTGTTTCAGTTTCATTGTCTACCACCTGTATATATATTAATATTAATATTAATAAATTATAAATACTTGTTCTTATTTTCTCATTTTATCATTTCAAATTCATTTTGAGGATGAACTTAATGAAGGAGCAGGATGGTTATCAGCAAGTAGTTGGATAGATTAAAGAATGCTGTTAGTGCTTGATGTACTGTTTTTTTTAATATAGCTAGAGGATAAGGGTAAAGAAGGACAGCAGGTCAGTCAGCAGGATCTTCCAGATATTGTTTGTTTTATCATGTGTTATATATTTATCAAATGTCATTTATTTCATATAGTGATCATATTTGTACATCCCAGAGTACACAAAAGAGAATGTAGATACCTATTCTCAGGTCTTAAGGTACTGCAATGGGAACTCAGATTTGGCAACCAAATTACCTGGTTAATTTACCTCTGAATAGAGAGGAACCAGGTGAGATGGTTCCTTATAAGGTTGCCTCCTGGTTGCCTTCTATTGACAGAGGACTATTTTTAATGCAAGTCAAGTCAAGTCTCAAGTCTTAGAGGAGCAAGTCCATGTCAAGCTTCAAGTCTTTGAGGGACAAGTCCATGTCAAGCCTCTAGTCTTGGAGGGACAAGTCCATGTCAAGCCTCAAGTCTTTGAGGGACAAGTCCATGTCAAGCCTCAGTCTTTGGTCACAAATCAATCAATGCAAATCAAAAGTACAAATCAATCCACCAAAATAATAATAGTAAAGATTGTTTACAAGTCCTAAGTCTCGAGTCAAGTCTCAAGGCACTGTGTGTGACTTAAGTGTCTCACACTCGCAACAGCATGACCTGCTGGAGAGATTGCAAGGTTGGCCTGGGAATATCTGGGCATCCCACAGAGGAGCTTGAATCTATTTCAAGGGATAAAGAATTCTGGACTGACCTTCTTGAGCCTGGTGCCACTAGGAAAAGTGAAAAGAAAATAAAGACATGAATAAATGAATGCAACTTCCACCGACCCTTCTACTAGATGTATTTGATTCTGTTTTGGAGTTGATTAAATACTACCTTGAATGGGATTATTGGATTACTTTCACCTTTTTAATTAGAGTGCATAGTTTTAGTGATTAATGCCATGTCCAATCATTACATTCTACCTACACGCTACAAATATCCAATGCCGTAACACACTCTACTTCAGAGTTTTATTACAAGAGCACTAATTAAAGTTTACCTTTTCTAACCTCTTGTTTTAATCTTCATGTCCCACATGCTCTGAATAAAAATAAAACTCTATTTTATTTTGTGCTCTAAGACATTTTTACAGACCCTGAGAGAAAGTGGCTCTTCTGATGTAAAGCTTTTTAGCCATACTCAAAACAAAAAAAGCTTTTGTTATATTTTCCTCCTTCTGATAAGGAATGTGAGGAAGCACTGTATAACATGAATTTATACTGTGGATTTGTGATTGTTTATTATTTTTTATGGAGTGTTGGAAAATTATGAGTTTGTTTGTTAGATTTTCACCTTAATGCTTTGTCCCTGTGACTGTAAAAAAAAAAAAATTTTGAAAGGCACCAGGAGGCTGTTAGATTTCGTCAGTCCTCATCAAGGTGTACTACTACCACACCAGATTACCTGACCGGTGCATCCTATCGTCTTTTGAAATAACAGCCTCTGTGAGAACAAGATGCACTGCAAGTAGTGTTTCAGAGCTAAATTCCTCAGAAATGGTCCACAAATTGAAGCCAGGATGGAAATTGATCCTATTAGCAGACCCGGAGTTCCTCTGGGAGCCGGTGCTGGGTGTGTGCAGGCAGCTTGTGTCTCTCATTAGACCTGATGGGAAAAGAACCTGAGCTGCTTGTCTGCACAGGAGAAGTTGTCGGCAAATGAGCACTGAACCCTGACAGGGTTCATCCAGCCAGGCCTAGGAAGGGGGAGTCATTCTTACTGCAGCCTGCCTTAAACCAACCGAGAAAGGCTACTATAAATGGGGCTGTACTGCAATCATGCACATAAGAGATTAAGAACAGTTCTTTAATGTGTTAGTTTAAAGCATTAGAGTTGGATTGCCAAATATGAACTTATATCTGCAGAGATACACAGTAAGAAGGTGGAAATACAGGGTGTTTCAAAAAGATGGACCCAATTTGAAATCACTGTATCTCTGTAACCACGAACCGCCCATGAATGATGCCTCTCCCAGCACACAGACAGCCCCTAGCTTCAACATTGTGTAGATCACACAGGACCTACACACTTGGACCGTGTTCTGTGCCACCATTAGTGATGAATCTGGATGATCTCATAAACAGAATCACAGCAGCAGTGATCTCAATAGAAGAAGACACTTTGAGAGGCCTTTGGACAAATTCAACTATCATCTCAATCTTATCCATATAGCAGGTAGAGAGCACATCAAGCATTTATAAAATACTTGCTAATCATTTTTATGTAATTCTAACATGTTGCCATCATGAAATAATAATGCTTTGTGATTGGGTCCATCTTTTTGAAACAACCTATACTTTGGTGTTGTACTTAAGTACATATTGGGAATATTTCTACTTTACTTGACTGTTTCAGTCAACTTTAACTTTTGTTTCACTACATTTAAAAATAGCTACTTTTATTCAGATACATTCCCCAGACACTTTTGGTAGTTATTAGTTTATTAACTCAGTAAGCACAGTGGATCTGGAGTCTATCCTGGGAACACTGAGGCGGGATGTGTACCAGTCCACCACAAGGCATTGCACATGTAAACACACAGTCAGGGGAAATTTTGCATTGTCAGGCGATCTACTGTGTCTGTGAAGTCAAAGGAAACTAGAGAGCATTCATGTATGTTGAGTTTGCTCCACAGACAGTATCCTGATGTCAGGACTGAACCAGGTATTAGGGAATTCTGTTGTTGATAATTCTCACCTGTCCAACCAGAAGGTGTATTATCTACCCTGAGTCACCCACAGGTGTGAATGAGTGTGTGAGTGTATGTACAAGGTGTCCTGCAACAGACTGACCCAGGGTGTATCCCGGTCAATCAAGTCAATCAAATGTGATGTGGCCGGCAAAGATTTTTCTACATACATAAAATGACACCATCTGTGTGTGCATGGTGGAATGAATATACTAGTACAGTTTAGTCTGTGCATATTAAACGCACTAAGTGTGTGTGCCATGGAACAATAACCCTTATGTCTGTCTTTCACTGTACCATAAATAATGAGATTATTAGCTACCTAGTCTTTTCCTGTGGTAGCCAATGTGTTGCATCTTTTCTTGAGGCCCAAGAAAGAGTAAAAATTCCCTAAAGTTGATTATACATGTACTTTAGTCAAACGCCTGGCAAGTTGGATAAAGTAGCATACATATATGATTTCTATATAAATACACTCAAATAAAAAGCACACGTATGTGATTTTGTTTCTTATCCTGCATCGTGTTAACGGCATTTATTATACCCTGTTGTGTTTTAGTAGCTGAGTAATAAACAGTCCTTCACCATCTCCTCCCTTAGACCCCATGCACGGCCCTCGGCGGCTAGAGGTGGTGGATATCAAATCCAGGCAGATCACTGTACGCTGGGAACCGTTCGGCTACAACGTGACCCGATGTCACACCTACAACCTGACAGTGGAGTATCGCTACAAAGTAAATGGCAAGGAGGAGACAAGAGAGGAAGTGTGCTACGAGTTGCAGAGCACGACCCCGCAACACACCATCCGCAACCTGTCGCCCTACACCAACGTCAGTGTCAAGCTGGTGCTGCGAAACCGAGAGGGCGAAAAGGAGAGTCAGGAGCTGGATGTTCTCACAGATGAGGATGGTGAGGAGTTTAATTAACCTTTTTTAATTCGATTATGAAATTTTCATCTCAGTTTGTGATTATCTGTTTTAAATACCATTTGAGTAGCGCTGGTGTTTTATTTAGCTCTTTCATACTCTTTAATTAAGACATGTTTAAGAGTTTGGATTAAATTGTTAAAAGATTAATAGCATCTGCTTGAGTTAATGTATTTTATATTGATTGAACTTTATCCACTGAAGGGTTTGAAAGGGTATGGGCTTTCCATCTGATTCATGACTGGAAGTTGAGAATTTGAATGTATGAATAGCACCAATTACGATAGCAGATGTTGAGAATCCTAGCAATTCAGATAGAAGGAATGAACAATGACCTTCTCCTTTGATTACAGCAATGAAAATTTCTCCTTCTTTATTTTTTCATTTCTGGTGTATTGGTTTGTTCTGATCCATCCTTGACCTGAGTGGTAGTTTGTTTTGCCGTCTTGTATATAGTGTGCAAGCAAGACACTTTCCTTTGGTTTATTTTAGCCCGTTATGAAAACTGCCTTTGGGAAGAAATAGTCTGTTATGACTGAGAGTCTGTGACAAGAAACAAGGTCAGAGAAAATATGTAGCAAAGGTTCTTTGGTGTGAGAGCTAAACGAACTTTGACTATTTGAATATTCCAATTGACCATGACTTATGCAGCTATATGTGATAATATGATCACACCTGCAACCTGTATTTATTCATTTATTTGACACATCCATTTACAACCCTATGATTTGACCCTAGAATCAAATAAGCTGTTTTATCTTTATTGGTCAGCTCATTAATATGTTAATGAGCTCTGCTGTGATTCGCTGGTTAAAGATGAACATCAACCATGCCTGATTACAGTGGTTCCTTGGGAAGTGTAGGAAAACTGCTGACATACCCTTCACAACCAGGAGTATTACATGTATTCTGCACATAATTTGCCATTTTCCTTGTTGCTGCTCTGTTGCTTATTGTTTTGTTCTTCACAATACCTGCTTTTGCCTACTCAAGAATGTGGGCTGATGTATGTAAAGTTTGCAGGGTAGATTTTATGAAACAGTGTAGGATTTTGGAATTGGCCCATTTTCCTGAACTTGCAAGATTTGCATTTGGAGTAGGAGACAACAGTGTTTGAGGTTCATGGTATGCCAGTTTCATGTACAAAACTTTCCATATTCAAGTCTACGAAGGCAAATACAGTTTTACATTCTATGGTACCTTTAAAAGTGTGAAGTTGTTTGTCTAGCATATGGGTGTATAGGAGAATTTATTTAGAACATGAGAAAGTGTCCAGATACACCATTTTGAATCAGTATGACCAACTGAAAACCTCATTTAAGTATTTATTTCTTGGCATTTCAGTCCCGGGTGCTGTGCCCCTTGAGTCCATCCAGGGAAGTACGTATGAAGAGAAGATCGCCCTCAGATGGCGAGAGCCCATCCAGACGTACGGAATCATTAAGCAGTATGAAGTAAGTCTTCCCCGGCTTTGACCACTTCGCACCACACATCCATCTTCAACCTGCCACGCTGCCTACAGCACTTCCATCCTTCATTCACTCCAGGCTCTTAATTGACTAATAAATCTAACCTAATAACCATATGCCCTCAATGCTCAGGAGCTTGTTAACACAATCTATTACCAGCTCTGTGATAGGGCTAATCCAACCGCAAAACTGCCAGTGTGCAGGGCGATGTCATCTCCATAAACTACACAGTGTCACATTCACTGTCTGTCCTGTTTGGAAGTCTTCCTAGCACCCACACTTGTAATGTAACCTGAGTATCTACCTAGCTTCGTCTACTGTCTGACTCTGGGAAATGTCACCAAGGGTCAGAGCCGTATATTTCAGGGAAGGAGGTGAAAGTAGAGAGAACGGAAAAGAAAGTTCCAGTACGTGGCACAACGAGGACAGTTTGCTATTCCGGTGAAAGTACGTACATAGAGATGGTATGCTGTTGCCTCATGTGCCCTCTAGGAGGTTTTTAGTGTTTCATGTCAGTAAGAAAACTATAAGCACAGAATACAGAGTGCATTCCTGAGCTCTACAGTCACACATGACCCTGAGGTAGAGTCAATAAAGTGATAAAGGTGGAGTGATAACTATTAAGCAAAATAGAACAAGGTTCAGTTAAAAAGGGTTTCAGATGTTACTCTAAGTTGCACATCTAAGTGTTCGACTCTGGATACTCTTCGAAGTACAGCCTCCTCATTATAAAAGTTTGCCTTTCAAATTTTTAAAGTGTAGGCTTTATTGTATGTTATTTGTCATGTTCAACTTTGTGTGCATCTGAGGACCATATGATTTGATGCACTCTTTGGGACTCCACACAATGCAGCATTCAAAAGAGCCATTGTAGCAGTACTTCATTTGTGAAAATGTTCCCAATTAAGCTGTCACGTTCACATTATGAAATTACATTCTGTCATGTCTCTTGCCTGTTAGACCGTGTCACGAGCATGATCCGCTCCAGTTTTAAAGGAAAAGGGATAAATCAAGGCTTTCTGCCTCATTAATGTCTGGTAGATTTCTGCCATTGCTATAATTCTCAAGACATTTTTGTTTGATCATGTCAAGAACATGTTTTGGCCCAGCAACCATTTGGTACTTTTTGATCTAGTTTCAAGAGTCGATTATACTACGATTCGCTTGCCTGCTTACTTCCATTGTTTTATTCATATTTCATATGTTTTAAATTGAGAGGTTTCAGTTTGGTATCCGTACCAGGATCTTCAGCTGAACATGATAAAAGAATTATTTGGTCATGAGTAGAGATCGGCGAACTTCTGACATGCTCATTGATTTAGTGCCACTGAGACTAAAGAGAGCTGATGAAAAAAAATTCTGTCAGACAGTTTTGTTAAAATCTTAAAGCTGCCAAACCTAGAAGAGCATATAATGACATGAAACTCACATCACGGCTGCAAATATGGTAACAGGATTGGAGAATCTGAAATGAATCGCAGCCTTTAAAAAAGAAGTGGTTTGTTTAATTGTTGAATTTGAGCAAGTGATATTTAAAGTTCTGACTTGCTCGTATTAATTCATATACTGAGTTGCAAAATTACCACACATACCAGTGGACAGAGAAAATAGTCCTTATTCCCACAAGCTAGCTTTGAAGAATAGGCATTTCATGTAGTTTTCTTTTACTTATACACAAACCTCTAAACTCTTCTTTTTTGCCTTCTAAAATGTCTTGTATACTATTATACTGAGGGCTTGTTTGTGTTTATGCAACCCTGTTTTCTGCATGAGCTCAGATCACAGTGACTGATGATGTAAGCCCAATGTAGTCATTTTCTTTATTGCAGGTATACCCTTAAAGGATCTCCATTTTATAATCTGCCACAGAGAATGTTATCCCACTGGCTGTTATAGAATTTAGCTGAGATTTGATTTAGATCATTTCTTATACGGAGGCTGCTATAATCATACAACTCTCTTTTGTAGATACCTAGCAGTTCTTTCTTGTGGTTTTATGCTATAGAGTCAGTAGTGAAAGGCGTCTGAGGTGAGCCTAGCCATCTGTACTTGAAGTCAATAGCAGTCTAGGGGTTTGGGACCCGATAAACTTGTTAATGGAAAAGCTCCTTTAATAGAAAGTTTTCAATGATTCTTTGTGGTAACACACTCAGAATAGCAGCATGTGTTTTTTCTGAATTTCCACAGACTCATCTCTCCTTGCCAAAGCATAACTCAAATGCCTTCCATACAAATCATGCTGGAGTTTATGAAACCCTTTTCTTTGGACAAGCGCTCTTTATTTTTATCACCACACCAGTTCCCATTCATCTCCCAGTTCCGACGCATCTACAGCAAAAGGCTCTTTTTCTGAATATGAATGGCTGCTTGAAAGCCTCCAGATGCACAACCACACTGGAGTGTAATGGAAGGAGGCCGACTGGCATTTCACACCTGACAGCTTCTATCCATGCTGCCCCATAACTCCCTTTGTGCTCTTTAATTGGAAACAGAGCGAAACCATGATGGAGAGGCCACCCATTAGCAAGAGGAATGATTTATTTAAATGTAGCTTTTAACCACATTGATAAAGTTACATTAAGGAGGATATAACTCCTCATGACCACCCCCACACACACAGCTTGCTGTCTTACTCTCCGTTTCATTCTCTCCTCTTCAAAAATAAAGAGAAGAGTACAGAATAGACCGAAGAACAATGATGCTTCTAAAGACCCTGAAAGCATTAGTATTATGAATTCTTCAGGGGCTTTCGACTTTTCATCCTTTAGGCTTTCATATTTATTTGATGTGTCTAATTATGATTAGACAAGGCTATCTAGATTCACTGCTGTTAGACATTTATAAGCAATATATAAGCTTTAATCAGGTATAACCAAGATGAACTGTGTTGTATGTATACATCAACATTTATACCAGGGTTGCAGATGCCCACTATATTCTTATATTGGGATGCCTTCCTTGATATGGTCATTGATTTAGTCAATTCTTTTGATTATGTAGTGATAGCAAAAGTTATAAATAATGTTTTTGGTTGGGCAAGTATACTAATTCTTCTGTAACTTTGCCCAACCAAAAACATTATTTATAACCATATCTACAGGGACGCCATCCCAATCTAAGTACAGTACAGGCCAAAAGTTTGGACACACCTTCTCTGTACTGTATATAGTGGACATCTGCAAGCCTATAAGTAATTAATACTTTTCAATTCAATTCAATTCAATTTTATTTCTAAAGTACTTTTAACAAAGGACATTGCCTCAAAGCAGCTTTACAAAGACAAGAAATCAGGACATGGCCTATAGGCCTTGCCCCCAACAGCTATCCCTAAGTGATTAATGCTTATACATTACTTATAAATGTCCAACAGCAGCGAATCTAGATAGCCTTGTATAATCATAATTAGACACTTCAAATAAACATAAAAGCCTAAAGGATGAAAAGTCGCATATGTGATGTTACTGGAAGACATCTGTATTAGTTATGCTTTGATTTGCAAGGGATAAGTCCGTAGTATTCAATCTTATCCGAGAAGACCAGTATGGGTGCAGGATTTCCTTCCAGGCAGGAGCCGCTCCTCATTCCACCTGTTTTTAATCAAAGGAACTGATAAATGGATCTTGACTTTCAGTAATGTGTGGCTTCTGATTGGTTGGAAAGAAAACCTGCACCCACACCAGCCCTTCTCGGATAAGACTGGACACCACCGACTTATCCCTTGCAAATCCAAGCATAACTAATACAGATGTCTTCCAGTAACATCACATATCCAGGAATCTTTTCCTGTCCAAATAGTACTATTAGCTTTTGGTTCCGTGGTAATCATTTCTGATATTGGGCAGCTTTGGCAGGAGAAGAATGTTACTATAAAACAGTGAGACATCACAGTATGCTGTGAGTAATTAAAGACATTGGGTAGCATTCCAGCATTCTTGTTGAATCATGCATCATTTTTGTAAGGAGGTCAGCATTTAGGATTTATGACCGTTATGTTTGATAATGTTTATAAAACCCTGCCTAACTCTGCTCTCTTTCTTTCTTCCTCCCACAGATATTTTACAAGGCCGTGAGCTCCTTCGACCCAGAGTTCAACCTGGCCAATCAAAGTGGGAAGGTGTTAAAGCCCAGTAATGAAACATCTCATGTGTTTATGGGACTGTATCCAGGCTCTACCTACTCATTCACCATCAGAGCCAGCACTGTCAAAGGCTACGGTTCTCCGGCCATCACCCAGTTTACCACTAAGATCTCGTGTAAGTTTATTTCTAAAGGTTATGACTGCTGGATCAGCAGAGATACATATAGAGTGTGTAGGAGTGAGTGTGTGTGTGTGTGTATGTGCATGAGTGTGATGTGAATGAGAGCAGTTTCCATGCTGCTAACTGTCCGTGAGTGTATGTTTATGTGCATGCTGTTTCTGACAGCTCCACACATGCCGGGCTATGATCAGGAGACACCACTCAACCAGACGGACAGCACCGTGACAGTCCTGCTGAAACCTGCACAGAGCAGAGGAGCACCAGTCAGGTAGGTCACGACATACACTACACACATTAGCTTCCACACAGAGACATTCCAGTTTAATATTCTGTTTGTGCCAACACGAGTGCTATGCCTGCTTGTGTCAAATGGACATCTACAGAGTGGCATCTCGTCATTACACAAGAAAACAGGTCAGCTCAGTGGAATTTTGTTTTCCTATTAACTATAAAACAAGGCAATGCGTCTTTTCACAGCACAGCTGAACACTTTCGGGGGAAAGACCTAACTGCCGTCTTTTGCCTACATGATATTATAGACACAGGATTAACTACCCTCCTACCCAGAAAGGCCATTTTACTCATTATACTGGACTTCCTGTGACCAATGGATGTAGCATCATCAGGATTCAGACTCACAATCTCCCAACAATAGGACATATACTATTCTGCTTTATATGCTGCTCAGGAGCCCCATGGGAATATTTCATACACACCTGTGATACCATATGTAGTGTGTGATACAATCAAACTCAAGTGCTAGTTACTACCTGTGGGTAAAGTCTTTTAAGGCAGAGTAGTTAGATTTGAATTTCTAGCCATATTCCCACTCTGAATCCTTAAAAGATAAATTATAGATTTTTTTTCCCTTTGCATTTCGTGACTGTTTTACCTTTGATTCTCAGTTTTGCCAACTTCCCAGTGCATAACATTTCCCTAAATATATGCATGTGCTGTGTTTTGTATCAAAGTAGCCTACTTGTATCTGCTTTCAATTCATTGTTTTGGTTTTGTGCGAATATGTTGGATTGTGGTTTGCCTGTGTGATCTGCTCAAATTCCAGACTCCTGAGCACAAACTGCACTCCCAGCCACTCTCAATCACCATGCCACTAGTCAGCTGTGACTCATTAAGGACTCTCATTTAACTATAACCGAGCCACAAACATTCACATATTACAAGGTTTTGCCATTGTTTATCCCTGTGCATTACTGAGCTGTGAATTTTGACTGGATTACATTATTAACCACGGCTTCATATTATTTCTTCGGCCATTTTGTCTGACCCACATGTATAGCTGTTTGCTGGTCTGTTTACCCCCATGCCTGTTGACTTCAATTCAGACTCTTCTTAAAATGAAGCCTACATTTGTTAATAATCTTAATACCTCTGTCTTCCTCATTACATTCTGACCCCCATTCTTTTACTACCGCTCATGACATGACATGTTCTTTCCTCTCTTAAGAAATCACAACTGGAAACTGTTGGAAAGCTCCAATGGCTTAATCAATGATGGAGTCCCAGACGTACATCTCAGTTTGATGAACAGTATTACTGATTAGCCTCTGCGCTAACCAGGCTCTCTGCAGGCAGACTGCAATCCACTGGGTCCATGCTTAGCCTGACTGAGAGGTTGGATGGGATTATTCTGTTCATGTTTTTCACTGAGCCAAAAGTTAGCAGAAGTTTTTTTTTTTAAACTGTTTTCTGGTGGAAGGCTTTTGTGGTGGTTGGCTTGGATCAGGAAGGCACTTTAAAATGCATCAGCGGTATGAATAACCTGCAGTTTTTGCACCTTGTGCTTTGTCATGAAGAATTCAGAGTGGTACACGGACTCCTTCGATGTCTAGGGTGGTTTTAATGGAGATAGACAGAAATCTGACTAAAGGCATGTCATTTCTCGACAGCACTTTAAAAGCATAAAAGTAGATTTTGAGCTCCTTGCTGTATCTGTGCCAACACTTCTGAGAGAGCTGTGATCCTTTTAGGAAAGTGACTCTAAACCTCTGCACTCCTTTATATTGTTGTAATGTTAGATTCACACATGCTATTATTTCTGTCAGGAGTAATAGCACCTTAGAAATGTGCTAAAATAAAGCATTTCTGGCGTCTTCCATAAATGCGAGCACACATGCTGTTCCACTTGATCTTAATCGAAGGGGGATGGAGTTTCAGCAGTCATCAGCTATGTTGTCACCCTGTCATTGGCATCCGTGTTGTCGTCTTAATTACCGTTAGCACGTCTTAATGAATTGCAGGCCTTGTTAATTACCCCATAAGGCCAGCTTTTGTTTACTGTTAGTGTGCCCCAGTCGTGTTTTTGCACATCAAGAGAGGATTTGGCTCGAGCTTATTTTGTTCCAGAATGTTTGAATAACTAATGTGTCACGCCGTTATGATGTCCATCTTCACCATGGCAGAATGAGGACAGAATCATCCCGATGATCAAGAACGTGATGAATAAAGAAAGACAAGTTGATTGTAAATCGTTCTGCATTTTGTTGTTTTCTAGTCAGTAAATTAATGTGAAGTGAGCGGCGTTACTGGCAGAGAAAGCTGCGAGCACAGAGAGGGGAATGTTATGCAAAAATATATAACAATAGCAGGCAACTAAAATTAGACTTTCATTGGGTTGTCATGAAAAAAACCCCGGTTCATTGAGCTCAGAGAAGGAAATGACACTGTACAGAGAAAGGGAGATGGAGAAAAGAATGGGAAAGACTGAGGTAAAAAAGGAAGGAAGTAGAGGTTGATGAAAAGCAGCAGATTTGAAAAGGTTTTTTTTTTTTATGGCAGCATTTTGAAAGCGCTGAAAAGCACCGTGTTAGTTTTATTGTGTCTGTGGAAGGCAAAATATGTAAATCAAAAAGGCAGGCTAAAGCGAAGTTTTAAAGAAAAAAAACTCATCCCAGATTAAGCTTTATGTGGTAAATTTGAAACCAGTTACTTGATCTGATTTTTTTTCTGGATGCAGTTATTGACAAATAACACGAGAATAAGAAACATGCATTTGGGGTTTTACGGTTCCACTGCAGTGCCTTTTGGTTTTCAATAGTTGAAACATGGCTATTGTTTTTGTATGTGTGTTTCTTTAGATTGTTTAGAATCAGTTGGCAAATTTCCTCTTAGTTTACACATTTTAATGAAGGAAAATCTGCAGATTATCTGATATGCATCTTCTGGGATCATGTAACTAAGAGTACTTACAAAGTATAACTGACGGTCTTTGTTGTATACACAGAAGTACCAGAAAAACTGGGACTGGAGCCTCTGCAAAATACATAGCAACGTTACCTAAGCACGTCACTGGTTGCATGAGCAGTGTGTATATATAAAGTGATAAACATCTGTTGAAGTTTCTAGAACTGTTTCTGTTGTGAGAATGGCAAGTTATCATAATTTTGCGATTTTCAACATGGTTTAATAGTTGGAGCTATAGTTTCAGAGGTAGAAGCAAAGTTTGGATTTTCATATATGAGCATTTCAAGGGTGTACCATCTTCTTCATCTTCATCTTCTTGGCCGCTTATTCCTTTTCAGGGTCACGGGGGAGCCGCTGTCTAGCCGGCAACATAGGGTGCAAGGCAGGAACAACCCTAGACAGGGCGCCAATCCATCGTAGGGCACACTCACTCACACACTCGCGCGCACACTCACACACTAGGGCCACTTTAGAGACGCCAATCAACCTAATGTGCATGTCTTTGGACT
>JAOTRJ010000048.1:12432475-12445868 GCA_028564905.1 Leptodoras praelongus | reverse complement strand
AAGGACCCAGAGTCTCCGCCCCACCCGGGGATTGAACCCGGGACCTTCTTGCTGTGAGGCGACGGTGCTACCCACCAAGCCACCGAATTCCAGCAAAACCTTAAACATACGACAGCATTGTGGCTGTAAAAAGACTCTGGGTGAACGTGACTAGAGTCGGCTGGTGAGAATCATTTCACGTGATAGGTGTACAACACTGCCTCAAGTAAGATTCAATGCTGGGGCCTCAACAAACATCAACGTGAGGACTGTGCAACATTCCCTCCAAGATCCCATGGGGAACCTACCGAGTATTAACTGGTATATCAGTCTTTCTGGTACTTCAGTGTATACTTTGTAAATAGTCTTAATTACATGATCCCCATTAAGCTTGTAGGAATCAGTACAAGGCTTACAGAGCCCATGTGTTTGTATTTCAAATAACAGATGTTTCTCTCTGATGATGCATTGATCATAATGTGTCAGCTTTTAAGAAGCTTTTCCTTCAGTAAAGATGCATAGGAGCAAAAAGTCTTTCTGACTTAACTGAATATGTGTTTCTGTGTAAACCGTACTTGCCAGCTTTTGCTTCATGTCGCCGTCCCGCTGTATTTACGTGTGGAATTCACCCTGAGCCAGTGCCCAAGGATGAGCTACATTTTGATGTCTGGTCTGGCAGGACTACATACAGGCTGGTACAATGGCCTACACCAGCGGGGGAAAGTTCTTCATGTAGTCTAAGAGGATTAGCTTTTCTGTCTGTCACTCACATCACTCTACACTAATGTTTCCGTCTCCCACGCTGGGCACGTATTGGCTTCACACCACCCCCCAACAGCCTCATGCCAACGCTAGTTCCCTGTGCTGCATGCAAGGAGAGAAAGGATTCCTAAAGCTCTGTGCTAGCATCTCTACAATCGCTGAAGGAAGCTGATTTTAAGCCAAGTCCAATGGAAAACAGAGCAAGCCGAAATGGAAAAGGAGGATGCTAAGCTTACTTGCTTATTTCTGGTAACAATTACTCCTGTAGTTTTTTTCTGGCTTGTTATTCCACTTTCCTCCCACAGTACACCATGTTCCTGGGTCTGTTCTTTTTTCCAAAAGAATAGGCATATTTTTCACACGAGAGTAACCTGGCAGTATGTGAGCAACAGTTTGCAGAAAACAGTAAATGTTTCTTGTTTTACTGAAGTCTCTAGAGGGAGACAATAACATGTAATGGCACAAGAACATGAAACAGGTAGAGACACCTTAACTTCTTACATGCTCTGCTTATTATTCAGTTACTCATCTTAAAGCATATATAAATGATTTAGTAGCTGCAGTGAAACTGATAAGCACTAACTGAGCACTAAACAGTAATTCTGGATGAAAGAAGACAGAAAGGAGACTAAAAATGTATAACTGAATAATAGCTTGGTATTAATTTATTTATCTTTTTATCCAGGCCAGCACTGTGGCCCAAGGACACTGAGCACCATTAGGATACACACTGCCCGGGGTGACAGTCCACTGCATGGTGTTGCTGATAAAATTATTTATAATGTTGTAGGTCTTCTTTGTTTTTAAAGAACGCAGTGCGTAGCATTGCTGCCTCACAGCTCCAGAGTTCACTGATCGATCCTAAGATCGGGATTCTGTCTATACAGAGTTCTGTGTGCGGGTTTGTGGATTCTCTGGTTTTCTCCCAGCTCACAAAACACATGCCAATAAGTTTGGCTATTCTAAATTGCCCTTAACTCATGCACATTTACTACCATCCAGGGTGTATTCCGACCATTAACCAGGATAAAGACGAAAGAATGCATGAATTACGTGCCTTGACTACAATTTGCTGCACTAAAACCAGTTAGAAATTGCAAGTATTTCTAAAGAATGTCCATCACGGTTGGATAGTAATGCCATAAAACATGACTAAGCTCATAACTCATATGTTCTCATTTCCTGTTACATGTCGGTTGCCTCCCAAATCCTGTTTCCCGCTAAGGATTCATCGTGGCCGCCCAGCAATCATGAAGATTGAAGTGACATTTAATCCGAGTGGTTTCCCTTCATTTGTGTCTCCAGGGTGCATTTATGGACAAGGGTATAAATAAAGTTCCACAGGCATCAGAGAGGGCTGCTCAGGTCTCAGTACAGTCTGCACTTCAGACATATGTTCAATCAGGAGACTTTGCGAAGGCTATTGATATCCAGGGTGAATAAGAGTGCTATAAAAGAGTTCAGTTTTAATTCAGTTTATTTGTATGGAGAATTTAACAGTGGACATACCCATGAAGCGCCTCAGGACATGAGGAAGAAAGCTTGAGAGGATGCAGATTACACAGGAAAACCCAGTCTCTTCTGGATAACTTGGAATAGCAGGATTATATTCATAAAGTCATTACAGTGAAGTCAAATGCGAAGAGTACAAGGGTTATCTCCAGCATTATTGGCAGTTTTGGTCTAAATAATATGATGGGAAACTGGCTTAATCTACCCTTTAAATATAGAAATGTATTCAAAGAAAATACATAATTTAGTCTGTAAATTTATATAGATATATTTTCAGTACTGAAAGACTAGATTTCTCTAATTTCTGTTTGAGTTTATATTTTATTTCCCTGACATTTTTACTAAGGTTGCCGGTAGCTCTAGAGCTGATTGTAGACAGGTTTATAGCATATGGAGTGTTGGGTGTAATGTAAATGATCTTTTAGTGGCTGCTGGTGATTTAAGTAAGGTGGAATCTCTGTCCTGTACGCTCCGTACACTGCTAGGACTGGCTTCCTTAACACTACTCATAGACCTGAAAAGCAACATTTTTTAGTGTACACCATGTGTTTTTCTCATCCTCTTTTCCATCGTGCTCCACACGTGAAATCCTGGTCTTAGTTCGACTGTGCCAGTTGGATAAAAGCCTGTGTGTGGAAGTTGGTCACTTGACTTTACAAATCTCTAATAATGCGAGCCGGATTAATTGGTGTATCACGGGGTCAGTGGAACAAAAGTTCACTTTCTAAAGTCCTTTCACTGAACCGAGCCTCGTTAATGGCCTACCCAGGTGCTTCTTAGTGTTGTTAGTTTTATAGGGTTTGTTGTGTCTGCTAGACTGGTTATCTCTCAAAACACACTTCTGTTGATGTGTGTAACAACTACAACCCTGCATGCTAGCCAGACGCTTTTTCGTTCTCATGGCTTCGGTCTGTTATGTGTTAATTAGTGAAACGGTTTCTGAGGCTGTGCTGCTCAAAGGCCAAATGTGCTGAGTAAAACGGATGAAGGTGACGGATAACTGCGAGGAGAGGGGCTATAAAGCCTGACACCCTCCTTTTGAGGGCATGGGAGTGTGTCAGAGGAAAGACAGTACCCCAAGGCTCTGTCCATCTCTGTAAACCAATTAAATGATAGGAAAAGGTAAAACTAAAACCAATCAGTGTTTCTGGAAATGGTATTTCCCACGGTAGCTGCATAGACGCACTGTTAATAACCCCGATCGCCCCTCGAGATCCCATATTGATTGTTGTGAAAGAGACAGTGCAAAGAATTACCTGAATACCATTCAGGGCTTACTATCTCAGTCAGACAAGGATGAATGAGGTAGGATTTGTGTCTGGGGAATTTCTGTTCTCTCTCTCATTTGTATGGTTAAAATAAATTCAAACTGCTTCTGGCTTTGTGTTTAAATACTTCACAGGACATCACTATATAATTTAGAGGCCATAATATCAGCGTATCAGTTTGCTACTATCAGTCTCAAGTGAGGCAATCACTTCAGTATAATCTGTAAAGAAAATGTCAAGTGTGTTTGTCTAGGGCACTGTAAAATCTGATTTAAGATAAGAAAATATTAGGTAGTTAAGTTTCCTGTTTCTAATATTGTGTTTTTTCAGATTTCAGTTCTTTTTATCACACAGCGTTTATCGTGAATAGTCTGGTGCATGGCTCCACCTGGTTTTCTGAGTTATTGAATTATGTCATGTTTGTAATCTAATCAGGCAGTATGAGGTATTAACATGAGTTTGCTCCAGTGGCTTGAAGTGATGTTAGTTTCTCTCTAGGACAGAAGAGCTGTAAATCATTAGTGAGACAGACTAAACTAATGGCTGGCCTTTAAAGAGGTCCTAAATCCAGAGGAAACAGTTGTCTTCTCCTCCCCCTTCTCCACTTTTTCTCTCTTTTTGCCATGAGAGCTGCTTTATTCTCTATATAGTCCTTGTGCTGGCCTTTGTTCTCTTCAATGCAGCACGGTAATTAACTTCATATTTCTCACTGTCCATTACTGCTGTATTAAATATTTCAAAACATTAGATTTTATCACTAAATAGCAGACACGCTGCATTGTGTTATAGCACAGCAAAAGGGCAACAGTGCTGGGGATTTCTTTTATAATGAGCCACGGCTGAATGTGCAACGGTGCCATTTACAAAATGCAGCCACTAAAATCTCTGATTTAGAAGGATTTCATTCTGCGCTACATAAATTAGAAACTATTAATCTATTCATTCTATTTCTATTTTCATGTTTTCTGTAAAGTATCAGTAGTTCTTATTGAACTTTTAGCAACTACCATAATGTAGAAAAGTTCAGAAGAATCAACTTGATGGACAAACAAGGATGTACTGGGAAGATATTCAGTGTTGTGACTGCTGTTATATTGTGGATCACTTGTGTATTTTCTAGTTATTTTAGTGTATTTAAATGTGCTTTCAAGCCTAGAAGGTATGGTAGAATAAGTCTGGGAGATATAATAACATAGCAGATGATCGTCATGCAGCAGTCCGTGTAAAAACACAATTAGGACACAACAGAAAGTCTCCATTTCAGGCTGTGTGAAGTGCTTTGATCCTTTACATTTAGTTTATTGTCTTTTACTACTCTGATTGTTACTAGTGACAAAGGATTTATCAGATAAACCTTTATTTGATTAGTGATTAAATGTACAAACTGTTCAGACCAGCAATTACTCATGCATGATCATCAAATTAGGCATAAATGAAAGATTTTTATATAGCTGTTGATTCCAAAATATGGTTAATCTCCCTTTATTGCACTGCATTTCTTAACAAATATTCTGGATGGCTAAGTAAATACCGGCTCATGTTCAGTACATCTTAGTATCCAGCGCAATGTTGTTGATAATAGATCTGAGTTGTTTGAAATGTTAACAAGTAAAAGAAGTCAAGGTCTGGTCCCTTTCATATTTTTAGTTTTCTTTCACCTGAATTGGAGACCAAGAGCCGGTCTTATTCACGGCTCCACTGAAGTTTTGTTCACCTTTGCTATTCTGTCCCCTTTCCAATAAAAAGACCCCAGTCCGACCTGCCTACAAAATCACCTCCATTTCATTATTTCTTGGCATCTCAGCACCAGCCAATATCTTCTGTATTGCAGTGGGAAAATCCAGGCTTTTGGGCTCAGGCATGTTTGATCCACTGGGCGTATAAACCTATTATACATCCAACATATCATATCTCCCTTTCTTGTTCCTGGGAAAAGTTCATGTTGATTTTTTGCTTACATGTTGACCATCATTTCAGATTTCTGATATGAATTTTTTGCTTTGATTTTGTAGAATGATTTGGTTCACTTTTGGAGACCCAGGATTCATTCTCCACTGGCTGAGTTCAGCAATCTAATATCTGGAAAGAGAAAAGCAAGACTACTGTCTCCTACCGGAGGCTTTTATTCTATGCTGTTTAAATTCTTCCCATAGATAGATCTGGCCCTGGGATAGTTGGACTCAGAATTAGAAAGCAGCCTGCTTCTCACAAAGTTTTTTTTTTTTTAGCTCACCCCTGGTTCCAGGCTTTAGGTTGTTAGTAAAACCTGTGCAGACTCAGGCAGAGGAAGACACGTTATTAACAGTGATACCTTCTCACAGTCTCAGTTTAGATTAGATGAGAAGCATGCACACTGTGATGTGTTCTCTAACTGGTTAATGGTGCTCATTATCTTCCACTGCAAGCTCACGTCAAGTCTTAGACTGTGTGATATGTTTTAGCTTTATTATAGTTGTAGTATACACTGAAAAACATGAAAAACTGGTATAGCAGTTAGGGGTGTAATGATTCAATTCAATGCATGATACTGAGTTTTGTGAGTTTTCTTGAGTAAAAACTTCAGTAAAGAATTTCAGTCTCCTTCAAATTAAAAGACAGATGATGAGTTTATGCATGGCATCTGTAATAGTCTCTGTTTAGCCACGAGCACTGCGGTAGAAGACTCAAGAACTGAGTGACGCAGTTTATGTGGTTTAGTCTTTAAAGTGTGTAGTCCCAAGCTGTAATGTGTGGGCAAATCACTTTTTTTGTGGTGCTAATCCAGCCTCCTTCACCGCTACCACCATATTTCCAGTGTTGTCCGTAACGACAGTTGCGATTAGTGTTTTCAAGCTCAGACTCTGAAACAGACGATTTCCTTTGCTATATTTATCCTGGTGTTTGAATTGAAAAGAGGGTGAGTTTGGAGTATGACGCTCGCCATTTCCCACTCTCCAGTGATCACATGTGCTGTTACAGTGACATAGCTCTGGGTAGCCCTTGTAGTCCACCCGTCTGTGGTTATTGCTACACTGTCTGCGTCTCTCAAAGTTTTCCTCAAGTTTGCTTTCGTTTTGAAGCTGCGGCTCAGACTGTGGTGAATGAGAGCATGATGTATGACATGCTAGTGAGGGTGGAGGCCTCTGCTGTTGCAAAAAATTACATACATTAGATGGCATTATAAACAGAGTGAACATGATATTGTGATATGTCCACGATGCACATCGTCACATTTTTGCATTGATGCATTGTTACTTCCCTTATAGCAGTTAATACTTGGTAGATCCAGGATCTTGGAGGGAACATTGGACACTCCTCAGGCTGCTGTTTGTTGAGGCCACAACATTGAATTCTGATGTTACTTGAGGCAGTGTTTCATGCCTGTTGCGTGAAATGATACTTGCCAGCCGACGCTGGTTACATTCACGCAGAGTCTTTTTACAGCCACACTATACAGTATACAGTATAAAATATCATTTCATTTATTTAGTTATTTATTTATTTTAAAATATTTGTTAACTGAATTTATCATAACAAACCCACAAACTTGCTGTCCTGTAAGTAATTTTAGAAAACTATTTCAGAATCTTTTCTGTTCAATCCTGTCTCCTTCCAGCGTGTACCAGGTAGTGGTAGAGGAAGAGCGGCCACGCCGAGCCCAACGCACTGCTGAGATTCTGCGCTGCTACCCCATCCCCATCCATTTCCAGAACGCCACTGTGCTCAGCTCCCCGTATTACTTCACCGCTGAATTCCCAGCTTCTCGCATCCACAGCTCTCTGGCTTTCACCATCGGAGACAACAAGACCTACGAGGGCTACTGGAATGCCCCACTGCTGCCCCATAAGAGCTACAGCATCTACTACCAGGCTGTCAGCAAGGCCAATGGGGTGAGTGTGCAGAAACCAAATGCGTGTGCATATTATCATGTTGGGCACAGAGTTTATGAGTAACCACTCAGCTCATTGATGAGTGGAACATAACATGTTAGCTTAAATCATGTTAACAAAGGAATTTCACTGAGCTTGGAGCAAAGATATCTTAGTTTAATATGTAGTTGAAGTTCTACAGCTTTTAGCCTTTGACTTAGTGAAAAGTTCAGGAATAAAACACTTCATGGCTCTAATAAATAGCCAGAATATTATTGTACATACACCGATCAGGCATAACATTATGACCATTCCTTTTCTCCATTTTCTCAGTTCCACTCACCATATAGCTGCACTTTGTTAGTACCCTTTACTCTCAGGACCCCCACAGGACCAGCACAGATCAGGTACTATTTGGGTGGTGGATCATTCTCAGCACTGCAGTGACACTGATGTGGTGGTGGTGTGTTAGTGTGTGTTGTACTGGTGTGTGTGGATCAGCTGCTGTTGTGTAAAGGGGACTAACATAGTATGTAGAGAAACAGATGGACTACAGTCTGTAATTATAGAACTACAAAGTGCAGCTATATGGTGAGTGGAACTAAGAAAATAGACAGTAAGTGTAGAGAAAAGGAGGTGGTCATAATGTTATACCTAATTGGTGTATATCATTAATGAATGTTAGATTATTCTCATAAAATAAAGTAATAAAAGGAAATAGTCAGGTGATGAAGTGGTCCCTTGGTGCAAAAACAAAACTGAGAACCCTTGATATAAATCACTGATATGAGCGAAGACAGTATCAAAAAGCAGGTCATCATTGCATTAAAAGAGGAAAAAGTGGGATCAGTGTATCCCTTTTTGGAAAGGACAAATGCAGTCATTTATACCATGAGAACAAGGAGAAACATGGCTGAGTTGTCTTTAAAAATGATGGATGAATACCAGTACTTAGAATATAGTATACTGCTTCTGATAAATGCATGCGCTCAGTTAACAGCTGCTACTGTTTGCATTAATTTCAATGATAGTCAGTCAGTTTAAATGAAATTTGTTAACTGAGGCATTTAAAGAAGGATTGAATGCAGAATTTTGTATCTTGCATTAATTAAACATCCAAACCTTCTACACTATGTTAGGTAAATTAATAATTTTTTCCTATATATTCCCTTCCTCTGGTGTACGCCTTTGAAGTCCAGAGTTCGTATGACCTTCACAAGGAACAATATACAGATTCAAACCCATTTTAGGCTTTATTTTAATGAACATAGCATTTCTTTCAAAATGAAATACTTGTTTTGTTTTTATAAAGCACATTTTTTCAGTAACATATAAAGAAACCTAAAATAAAATAAAATGGCCTAGATATCTATGGTTAGAATCTGACAGTAAAGGGCCCTCTGTCCCATGACTCCAAATATTTTGTAGATCATTTGCTTCAGAATCAGTTTGTTCCGCTGTGGAATCAATTTGTCCTTGTATGAGCAGCGAATCAGAGACAGCAAGCCGTGGATTAGTATCCGATAGAGGATGATTTGTGAAATATCACTAGCCCACCAGCATGCTTATCCTTCAAGCCCTTTTTCCATCAGCAGACTGATATGCTCAATTTAGAAATATTGAATTTCCGACCGTTAAAGGGGAATTTCGCACCGACAGGGCAGCGAAGCCGGCAGAGGCAGATGAAACTATCAGCGAAACGGAAAGCTTTCATAGCGAGCCGCTCAGTAGTACTGTACAAGGCAGCTATTCACAACTGCATTATTAACACTCTAGTTTAATTGGAAATTAGAATTATCAGCCATCTCCCTTTTTTATATGCAAATTGACCTTAATGAAAAGCCAATCCTTTATTCCGGTGCCAGTGAAAGAGAGCGAGGCTCAGGCCATTAGATAATTCACCGACTCTAATTGGACGCACTCGGCCTTCAGGGTGTGAGTGGGAGTGTGTATGTGTGTGTGTATACTTGTGTGTGTGTGTGTGTGTGTGTGTGTGTGAGTGTTCTATTTGCTGCCCACCTTATAGCATCTTACAGACACACATCCCTTCTTAATGACTGTATTCATGTGGACATCTTGCCACTGTGACTTTAAGTTTTGTGTGTGTGTGTGTGTGTGTGTGTGTGTGTTAAAATAATTGTTACACCGTGGCATTTTAGAAAGAAAGCAGCTCTGTGCAGATTGCTCCCAGGTTCATTCTGTAAATAGTCTCTGGGTTCTAGTGCCACACACTCACCCTCTTTTGCCCTTTGACCCCAAATGATTGTGAAATAGCTCAGAGGTGAATGTGTATAGTCAATACTCAGCTTATTCTAACTCAGTGCCTTTCTGCATTCTCTTTCACTGCGCCAACCATTACATGTAACTACCTCAGCCAACTTCCTTGCCAAGAGAAGAGTAACGTGTTACTACAATTCAAAGAATAGACCAAGAGTGTGAACCGAAACTAATACTTTAATACATTCATTTGAAACAGGATTATGTCTTGATGGATGGCATTCCACCTCTCAATAACATGCCAGTATATGGATTGGCTATTCTAAATTGCTTCTAGGTGTGAATATGTGTGTGAATGTGTGTATGTGGTGCCCTGTGACAGACTGGGATCCTATTCAGGGTGTATCCCTGCCTCACATCCAGTGTTCCCAGAATAGTCTGTGGATCCACTATGACCCTGACCAGGATAAAACACTTACTGAAATGATGCAAAGCTCAATCACTACCAGGAATGGTATGAAAATAACATGAAGACACAATCATATAAACAGCTATGTTTATTCATGTTTGGCCTGCTCCCCCTATAGCTGCTCACCTGTCTGCAGCGGCGCTGTCTGAACCCGTTCTGTCTGCCCATGTGGGATGTCATTGAGCATCATTTGTTACCTTGTGAACCTTGTGGCCTGAGTGCTACCGTACCTGCTCGTCCTCATCCTGCCGCCAGCCTCAATAATTCACAGCCCTGTAGTTTAATTTGTCATCTCTTCAATAATGCATCAGGCCTCACAAGTGCATTTTGCTGTAATAAAGCTAAAGGGATTAAAACCAGCTCTTCCATCATTTGGTGCCTTTTGAATATTCATGTTCCCAGTTCCTTTTTGTTTGTTCCTGTTTTGTAAGACAGTGACTGCGGCTCCATACACTGTCACCGCTTTGTCTTCTTGTCGTCTTTTGTTTTGTCTTGTTTTGAAATGTCAGGGGAAGAAGCGCGCGGATCCTAGTTTGCAGCTGCTGAATTTTGTCTAAGGAAGATGTTTTTCTTCCACTATTTTCACAACCCCACTGCTAGTGATGAGTTCTTGGCTGCAATTTTTGCTGGTTGAAACCGCTCAACTCCACACCACTGAATTCAGAATTAGCTTTTTTTATTCAGCGCTCCTCAGCTGTGGTGTCACACACAAACCCGGAGTGGATTTACAGCAAGGCAGGAAGATGCAGCTGCAACTCCTATGTGGTCTTCCACTCTATTCTGTAAATGTAGGACACAACATTTTCTAAATGCATCAGATAATTGTAAATACATCTGTTAATCATGTGTGGATTTACACAACTGAAGACAGAAAGACAGACTCAAAGACAGCCATGAAGGCTAGTGTGTTGCCATTTTTGTGAAAAATAACTTTCAGTGTTTTTTTTCTCTCTATATGTCTCTGCCTCTTTCTTTCATTCTCACTATCACTCTCCCTGTCCTCGTTTCTCTGTCTCTCTTTCTTTCACAGGAGACAAAAATTGATTGTGTTCGTGTGGCCACTAAAGGTAGGCCTGTCTTACAGTCATCATGAGTGAAGTTTGATTATATGTTCCTAAATGTGTGAAAGATGCCCTGATTCTTTTCGCATGTCTGCAAAAATCCCCGTTATCTCACACAGTCTCTCTCTCTCATCTTACTGAAGCTTACAGATGCTCCTGTACGACAATTCAATATCTATGCTTCAGTGCTTCAATATCTAACTCTTATTAACAGCACTGACGTATGAAATAACACCAAGTGCTTCACTTATGTATTGATGGCTTACATGTTTTTAGTTTATGAACTATCAGACACTCTTGGGAATAAAACACGATAAGGCATGCTGTTATAGAAAAATAATCCAAGATGGGATGGTGTGAAGTGGTCCAGTGCAACGCTGAGTTACTGTTACTACACAGAAGTAGATCATTTTCCTATAACAGCATGTCCTGAATTGTTTTATTTTGTTTATACCACAGTGATTTGCCAATCTGAATGTGCCAGTTTTCCAAAAATGTAGTTACTTGGGTTAGCGAGAAACCAGAAAGCGCAAAGTAGTTCATCCGGAAAATTCTCCTGTGGCAGAAAACTTGATGACTGCTGCAAAGCACTGGCACTGCAGACTCCTTTCACATGTGACTCCTTCCAAGCATCTCCTTACGAAACCATTTTAAATCTATTTATAATTCCTGCCTTAGGTT
Organism: Leptodoras praelongus; assembly: GCA_028564905.1. Classification (NCBI taxonomy): domain Eukaryota; kingdom Metazoa; phylum Chordata; class Actinopteri; order Siluriformes; family Doradidae; genus Leptodoras; species Leptodoras praelongus. Next base: position 12,434,071 of record JAOTRJ010000048.1, on the reverse strand, counting down.
ATATAGATGTAAATTATGCCAAGATGGACCAGAAAAACTGGTATACCACTTAATACTTGGTAGGTCCCCCATGGGTTCTTGGATTGAACGTTGCTGGTGTTTGTCGAAGCCCCAGCACTGAATTCCAATGTTACTCAAGACAGTGTTGCACTCCTGTCACGTGAAACGATTCTTGGCAGCTGACGCTGTTCACGTTCACCCAGAGTCTTTTTTACGGCCACACTGCTGCCGTAAGTTTGAGGTTTGGCTGGAATTCTTGTAGTCACGGAACAGCATTGAAACGCTCATACGTGAAAATCCAAACTACTACTTCCGATTATTAAAACGTGTTTAAAATTGCAAAATTGTGATAACCATTCTCACAGTGGAAACAGCTCTAAAAGCTTCCATAGACGTCTTATCGCTTTATACACGTCCTGGTGGATGCAAGCAATGACGTGCATAGGTGGCGTTGCTGTGTATTTTGCATAGTCTCCAGTACCAGTTTTTCTAGTACTTCCTGCGTATGAGCTGTTACTACAGAAAGGAGAATGTATTTGAAAAGCATGTTAATATAAACCCAGCTGGCGCCGTGGTCAGAGCCACGCTTATAGAAAATGTACAGTCATGATAAAAAAGTCTGGGATAAGCTGTATACTGTACACCCTTGCATCTATTAATTTTTGTCTACAAGATTAAATGCGATGCTAATTCAATAACCATAGTAATTCTACTAATGAACATTAGCAGTAATGAAGGTTTATTATCATTCCTATGATTATAGCATCACCAGACATGTAATTACTTTTAGATAAACTGATAGAAGTGTACATTAACAGGCCCTGTAGCTTAGTTCCCCTTTCTTTCCTACTTATGGCTGCAATCAGTGGCTTGATCATGTAGTCGGAAGCCTGTAAAGCTAAAGGAGAACGAATGTGCTCTTTGCCTAGCTCTAAAGATGAGCATATTGCCGGAGCAGGGTTTAATGGTGCTGTCGGGAAACACTGCTCCTCATGACAGATGGATCATAGCTCTGCTGAAAGTTGAAGCACCTTTGATTTCGGGTTCCACAGCTACTTGGCAGTGGTACAGTCCTGACCTCCCGTGGACCATTAGCAAACACGGAAGGCACTTAGGAAGCCACAGGCTCATCCTGGCGCTAGCCTCGGCGTCGTTTGGAATTTAATTGAGCACAGATGGTAGATAATCTATTTTCCTTACTACATGCCATCTCTCTTAATGGCGCTAGGGCTGCGCTATGCAAATGAGCGCCTTCTCGCTTTATTTTCCAAGACAGATGCAGACAGCAAATGCATCTAAATACTCCTCTCCCCAGAGCAACCATTACAAGACATGTTTTGTTCTGTTTTTATTATAAGATGATGTCATTCAAATTAAAATATATATAACCCGGATTTTTTTGTCTGGAGTCTGCCACTCTGATGGGAGAAGTAGAACACTTGGAGGTGTGTCGTTGTGTGGAGGAAAATAATCAACGACAGGGTGGTGTTGTGTGGCCCAATGTGAAGTGGGGTTACTGGTCCCACCCTGCAGTTGATCATTTTCTTATAATAAGCTTGTCCTGGCAGCAGGAAATACATTTTTTAAAGAATAATA